>PVJH01003930.1:0-133570 GCA_004026705.1 Nesogale talazaci
CCCCCCCCCCCGCCCCAAATCATCATGGTCCCAACCCTATGCACATCCGGATGGACTGGAGAGGGTACACTAGTGGAGAGGGGGGCTGGAGATATGGGGAAATCAGGATGGATGAGCCCCCTCGGGCCGGTGGTTAGATTGGAACTACTGGATGGGTGGAGAGAAGGTCGGGTAGAGACAGAACCAACTGCAAGGATCTACATATGACCTGTCTGGAGGACGAGCATGGGGGAGTGGGCTGAGGGAGGTGTCGGGCAGGGTAAGACACGACAGAATAATAATAACTTATAAAGTATTGAGGGTTGATGGGGCAGGGGGAGCAGGGGAAGAGGGGAGGGTTGGAGGAACCGATACCAGGGGCTCGGGGAAAGGGCAGATGTTTGGAGAATGATAACGGCAGCGGATGTGTGAGGGTGCTTGCCACAGTATGTTTAGTTATGTATTGGAAAAACGATGTACGAGCCCCTAATAAAATTATTTTTAATTTAAAAAGGGGGGGGAGATCATACTTGGTAAAATAGAGGGCTCGGGGAAACGTACAAGGCTCTCATCCACATGGATGGACCAATCAGCTGCAACAACGGGTTCCGTCACAACAGAAAACGTGAGGATGACGTAAGACCGAGCATTATTGGGTTTGTCCTACAGGAGGTCACCCAGAGATGGCACCTAACGATAACAAGAAAATTCCAGGGTTATAAATCTCACGTGTTTTTATAAAAATGATCTTTAGGTTTTTGCTTTAAAAAAGATTTATGTTTTCACTTATTTAACTGTCCTTAAAAGCTAACGCTCACTTAGCAATCAGGTAATCTGAGTTGAAATTCTTCATTACTTCCTTTCACTCAAAAGGCTCCTAGCTATTTGTATGTTCTGTTTGGCAAGTCAAACATATCTATGTATGCAATCTTAGTAATATTGTGCAACTTCAAAATTCTGCAAAGTCCTCCCGTGAACAAAATAAAGATTTGAATGGTACCAAGTGACAATATCAACAGGAAATTTCAGGGCATACATTTCCAAGCTTTGACATAGCAATACATAGAAAACTATATTTAACAGTTGGAAAGCCATATTATGTTTAAGAAAAGAAAATTAGTTCTAACCTTTTTAGAGGAAGATAAATAAAATATCTTAAAAAGAACTTGTAACCTAAAGATTTAACCGAATATGTGAAAAAGTATAGATTTTAACATTGTTTGAAACTGAATACAGAAAGCACAGTTGTTGTTTTTTTCCAGCCTAAAGGCATACCATGAACAGTATGCATATAGTTGTGCCTTTAATTACAGCAGATAAGCTAGATGGTAGATGAGTGAAACACTTATACAGGGCTTTGGAGATTAAATTGTCGACTTCTTTCCTTCCACATGTCATAAACTAGACAGCTAGAGCTGATTTTCACATCTTTTTCCCAGTCTAAATGCCAAAATCTAGACAAGATACTTTCTAAGAATAGAGAACTGCCATCAGTAGAAATGATAACACCCTGTATTTTAAATAAGTTGCAGCAAATCACAAGCAAATAGAACAATAATTATATGGATTAGAGATTATCAGAGGCTCTAAAACAAAGTAAGTTGTGTACATGCAAGCAACAGAAACATCTTTATGGTAAGAGATAATGCAGTATTTATTTCTTTTAATAGAAACATTCAGTTTATTATTATTTTGGATTAGAAACAAGAGCACATATACATACTATAGTTTGACAAAAATCAATATTGTCAAAATAAAAAGCAGTCTCATGAGGAAGATGTGTAAGACAAACTAAATAGAATCATTATGCTGTTGGAACTAAGTGAACATATCAACAGGAAGTTCCCATTGAAAAGAAAACCAGGTCTTTATTTTGTAATTTTTTTACATTAAAATGGCCTATGAGTGTTGGTATCCCAGCAGCATGAACAGGATAAGCAAGTTCACTGTTAGATTATGACTTCTGATAAATTCTCAAATAAAAGGATCCAAGGTATTTTTGAGAAATGAAAATTCCATAGATGGGTCAATGAAAGTACAAAGTAATATTGAAGATCTTAATATGTCCCAAAGAAAATAACCTTTCAATATTTGAAGAACAATTGAGTGCTATTAGAGATGATCCTATTGACTAATATTATGAAATACAACCATTAAAAATAATAAAATTGTCTCTTTTAAAATATTTAAGAAATAAAATTAGTGAGTCCATATGAATAATTAAAGCATCTGCACAAATTACATTTCTCTTTAATTTTATTATGTATTTTGATTTTATGGAACCTTTAATTTTATTGTCAATATTGAATCATAAAATCACAAAAATAGGCTGACGTGATCTATCAGGGATTCTATTTCTGAAGAACAAAATAAATGTTCAATTTCTGGAGAAAAGCTTCCCTAAAATTAGGCTGATAAGATTATTAAAAGTAAAAGGGGGAAAAAGTTCACAAGCACATATTATTGAATACACAAGAAGGCACAACGAGTGAAAATAAAGAAGAATCAATTATATAGAACTAATATGTTTAAAGAAATTAAAGATGCAATTGCAAATGTAAAAATTTAAATACACCAAGTTTAACAAAATATATGTTACTAAATTGATATGTGTAGAAATTAGAAGTATAATATTATAAGTCAAATAGTCAAATATGTACTGTAAATTTTCAAGGATCATCATAGAATTTAAATTTATAAATCCATAAGTCTTGGGGGTGGGCAGGGCTTAAAAAATCCATAAGTCTTAATACCAATAAATGACAAGTATAATTTAAATCAATAAATATAAAAAAAGAGAAAACTCAGAAGAGAAACAACTTAAATGTAACATGATCGGTAGATAACATAGAACCAAGAAAGCTCTTTCAAAGCATGGGTAACAAGGTTTTCTCATGCATACTTTGGTTCCCACATGAAGAAAGACCTCATATTTGGTAGAGATTCAGTAAAAAGCTAGAGAATTTTTCGATAACATAGATTGACATAATAACTTCAATACTGTGCTCACATACATAAACAATCATAAAGTCCAAACAAGACTGGATAATGCTTAAGTGCTATAGGGGCACCATGAGACTAGATGGAAACAGATGGAGGCATAGGAAACCAAATCCAATTAGCACACAATTAACAATTAATATAATCCACTATTTGAACATATCCAACACCCATTCTTAATAAAAACTCTTCAGAAGATAGGATTGAAAGGGGAAATTCTCATACAATAAAAGCCATATATAAAAAGTCAATGGCCAATATTGCACTCAGTGGAGAAAACATTTCCATATGGGAATCTGGCAAAGATGTGCTTTGTCCACCCTTTTATTCAATGTTGTGCTGGAGGTCCTAGCCAGAACCATATGACAACAGCAAAAAATCAAGGGAGTACAATTGGGTAAAGAAATGAAATTTCTGCTATTTGTAGATATATGATTTTATATACTGATTCCAATGTGTCCACAATAGGAACACTGAAAACAATAGAGCAGTTTGGTAATGTAGCAGTATACAAAACTAAAAGTCAATTGCTTTCCTTTATACTAGTGATGGGAATATAAAAAAAGATATCAAAGGAAACCATACCATTCACAATAGTCATGCAGAAGTTAAAATACTTAGGAATAAATGTAGCCCCAGTCACTAAAGATTTGTATAAAGAAAACTAAAGACCATTACAACAAGAAACCAGAAGGGATCTACACAGATGGAGAAGCATGCCATGTTTGTGCCTCAGAAGCTGCACACAAACCCTTGATTTTTGACAGACCAAAAACATTAGCTGGAAAGCAGATGCAGCCTTTAATAAATGGTGTTGGGAAGGCTGCATCTCCACCTTCAGATGAATGAAACAAGACCCATATCTCACTCCATGCACAAACAAATTCAGGATGGATCAAAGACCTCAAAGTAAAACACAAAGTTATCAGGATCATCAATGAGAACACTGGGACAAAGCTGGGACCCAGTGCAGTGAATCTATGAGCTATAAAGAATTAACAAATAAAATGTTCTGTGGCCTATTAAAAAAAGAAAACATGTTCACTGAAATACTTTATTAAAAGAGTAAAAAGGAAGCCAACAGATTAGGAAAAGTTGTTTAGTGATGACATTACAGGAAAAGGGCTAATTATTAAAATCTTTAGAATTTTACAAGCCTACAACAAGAAAAAATGTAATAGCACTCCAAGAAGGTGAGCAAAAAACCTGAATAGATGATTCACAAAAGATGACACTCAAATGATTGATAAACTCTTGAGAAAATGCTCCCTGTTATTGATCATCCAGGAAATGCAAACAAAAGCAACCATGAAATACCACTGAACACCCATTGCTGACGCACACTTTAAAAAAAAATGAGGCCAACAAATGTGAGAAGAGGGCATGGTGAAATAGGAATGCATATCCTCAGTGGGTCGACTTGAAAATACATACAGCCCACATGGAAGAAGCACACCTGCCTGTGTGATCCCAAGGTGTCCACAGGATCGTCTACCACGCATCGAAAGAACCCAAACAAAATCCTATCAATGCAACCAAGAAGGGTTGGAGTGGAGACCCAGGGCCCATCTGTTGGAAACTGGACATTATCTCATTGAAAGGTCACCAGGAAGGAATGAGTCAGGCAGGATGCAGAAGAGCACCAAGGAAACAAACACACATTCCTCTAGTTCCTTAATGCTTCTTTCCCCCCAAGTATCATGCCAAAATTCACCTTACAAATCTTGCTAGACCAGAGCATGTGCATTGGCATAGATTAGAGCCCTCCACACATGGGATCCAGCACAGACAAACCTCTCAGAAACAGTAATGGGCATAGCCATACCATGAGGGGAGGGGGGCTGTTGGGGGAGAAGGAAGAGAAGGGTGGAACTGATCATAATGATCTACATGTAAGCTGCCCTCCCCTGAGGAGGACAAACATCAGAAACATAGGTGGAGAGTGAGAGTGGACGCTTATCTTAATGAGGTTTCCAGGTGTATGATTTCCACTCTAGCCTGGCAACCTAGATAAAGCACTTCTTACTTCAGGCAGCATTTCTAATGTACTCGTGGTGGTTGATCAGGACAGCCACTGTAATGAGTCACAGCATTGGTCTTTGAAGGTCCTCGTCACATTATGGGCCTTGGAAGCCCAAGAACTTTTTGTTTTTTCCTCTTTCTCTATACCTGAGATTCCCTTTACCATGCGTGTAGGCAAAAGGAGAAATTCCTCATAATATGATATATTACTTCTACAAATATCTGTATTTTGTTTAGAATGGAGCACCTGTTTGGCTTAATTTTAGAATTCAGACATTGCTGTACAGACCATACTGATGAAAATAAACCTAGTTCTTTTCCTTTCTGCTTTTTCATTCTCTCCACCCCATTCTTCTTTTCTTTTTACTTAATAGGAGGGAAAATATGCATACCCAATTGAAGCAGCACTATATCATGGGTCATGTAAGGCAGCTCTAGTAATGTTGGCCGTAGATCCACAGTCATCAACAGAAGATGAATTGATGCTCTGTTGACCATTATTCCTTTTAACAAAACCACAATTTCATTTTAATTGTAAAACTGCCAGTCTTGAGTAAGGCACAAAATGAATTACCATGAAGTTTAATGTATTTTTGCATTCTTCTGCTTGAGCAAAAATAGAACAACAGATGGCCATAAATTCAGAGATGCATAATAAATTGGCAAGTTAGGACTTAAAGTAAGTTGGAAGGAAGTAACTTAAATTCATATCATCAAAGGAAGAAAGTCTCAAAAATATTATTTCAGATAATAAAATTCCCTATTCCTTATGATTTTTATTTTTTAGTCATCATTTCCTTGATATGATAATAATGTAGGGAGAGCAGTTTCAGATGTAAATTGGTTCATATATTAAAATTGTATTGATTTGGTGGCAAATTTGTTGTTGTTTATTTATACCCAAACTGAAAATTATCTTTCAGATCTCCAGTTTCACCTTCAACAGACATAATGCCATGTGCTTGGGAGTCAGATAATAGAAAATTCAAGATGTACAATAAGTTTTTAATAACAAGGACAGCCTCTGGTACAGAAAATTTGTTTTTCAGAGTCAGTGGAATTTCTTATTAAAGTTTACTTTGAACCCTGGAAAGCATGTGAATTTTATACATGGATACTAGGAATATAGGAAGGAAGGTGAGGGAGCATTGTTGGTGAGCTGTGTTATTTATGGTTGGTAAAGTTTTAATCATTTTTACCATATCAAAGCAGGCTTCAAAAAGGTTTTTAAAAGTGGAATTGAGGGTTAGCATGATTTTTCATTAATTAAAATTACTTTTACTCATGCTCACATTAGGCATGGATTTATTGAGAGGACATATCAAATGTATACAGAGACTTGGTAACTTCTAGTGGTATTCTTATAAAGTATTTGAAGCAGGCCTTTGTGACTTCCTGAACAATCAACCAAAATTATGTTTCTCAAAAGTATACAGTGTGACTATAATTAAAAAGGTGAGCCAATTACCAAAAATCTTTTGGAGAATACTGATATACTCACAAAACTTATCCATCTTGGTGTTAATTCTTCCAATGCAAAGAATTCATACAAAACTCAGGAGAGACCATCCTGTTCTTTACATCAGGACTTTATGTTAATACATTTATTTTAAGTTAGGTACTTTGCATTGCTTAGCAATTAGTGTGAGTAACTTAAATGCTTAGTAATTTACAAATCATTCTTCAAATTGATTTTCAAAATAAAAGCAATTTGGCTGTATCATAAAAAAGTTCTCATGGTTGTAAGAGAGATGGAGAAGTGTATCATATTCAGATGTCTTGCCAAGTAAGGACGATATAGTATCGCTTTAAAGTACAGAGTCTAGATTCAAATATTTAGAGAAATTTCAGAGCTATCATAGGGAGAGAACCTAAATGATGAAGGGGACAGAATTTAGCGCCTTCAATATGAGTTTCAACTTAATGTACCATCATGACAAAGAGATGTCAAGGATTTCATCTTTCTTGGGTCTTGACATTTTAAACCATGGCATTTGCATGTGAACACTGGACATGGAATAAAGAAAACCCAAGAAGAAGCAATGCATTTGAATGATGGTGGAGGCAAAGAATGTCAAAAGGTACCATGAATTGAACAAATGAATCTCTCGGAAGAAGAGTGCCAGGATGCTCCTTAGGAACAGGAATGGCAAGACATTTTCTCTTGTACCCCAGGGTACATAATATGAGGAGAGACCAGCCTGGAACAGGTGTCATGCTTGATAGAATGGAAGGGCAGCAGAAAACGGGACTGACATCGTGGCTGTAACAAGTGACTCAAACACAGGGACAACTGTGAGGGTGGTGAGGGTTAGAGCAGCGATTCATTCCTTTGTTGCTAAGGTTTCTATGAGTCAGAATCAACTAAAGGTACCTAACACAACAAAGAGAAAATGCAAGCAAAAAAAACTGTATACAATAAATCTTCAACAAGCTTGGGTAGGAAAGACCAGAGATGAAACAAAGAGAATCTATTGGGATCAGACTTGATCATAACTTTAGGAGAGTGAGGGCAGATTTTTAGCAAAAAAAGTTTCTACTCTATTATTTGTGAGTAACATGCTGGAATATCTTCCTTTGAATGCAAATTGGGGAAAGAAATTTCTCTCTTCATGTGTAATGTTAGCATTTGCTTACAAGCTTGTGTTCATACATGCTCCAACAGTGGTGCACTTTGGTAATTATGCAACCGTGTTTGTAAATAATATATTACTCTTAAGAATGTATAAAAATATTTAAAGTACTCCCCCACCCCTCCAAAGTCACTCAAAATCTTATGGATATATTTGATTATTTTCTGGGTTAAGTAACAAATATGAATTAAAGTGTCATTTACCTCTTCATGTGTCTTCCTACATTAAACTATGAAACAGCTTTAAAGCATGATTTTAATTGTTCAAATTCTAAACATTTGTATAATGCAATTAGATAGTAATTAGAAAATACTATGATTAAGTACACTCATTAGAAAGAAAACATTAGAATTTGTGATGGCCAAAAAACCAACAAATGAACAAAAAAAATTATTGAAAGTTCCCAAAATATTGCAACATCTTACAGGTACTTCACTGATTCAAAAACATTCTTTAGATTCATCTCTCTCTCTCTCTCTCTCTCTCTCTCTCTCTCTCTCTCCACACACACACACACACACACACACACACACGGAGCCTTGATGGTGCAATGGGATGCACAAGAAATCCACATGTGGGATTTCTAAACCACTCGCAGCTTCACAGGAGAAGCACAGGGCTTTCTACTCAGGTGAATATTTCACTTACAGCCCTCGACAGGGAGGCTTACAAAGGACTTGTCGCCATAGCTGTGAGTTGATTCAATGGCAATGTGTTACATAGTATGTGTATATTTATATAGTTGTGTCTGTGTATGTTTATATGTGTTTGCGTGTATGTGTGAGAATGAGGAAAAATTCTTCCACCATATCACATTGAATAGTTGGTGTGCTATTCAGATAACACTACCAATAAGTCAGAGTTGGTTTATGACTTTCCTTATCCTAACCACCTGTGAATTTTTCATCTGACCTGCATTATATAAAAAAGATATGAACAAGGTCAAGAGGAGAGGCAATGTGACTTTTGAAAAGAAGCAACAAAATGTTGGCAATTTTTACTTGATTTTCATACAATCAATGCCTTTTAATTTTCATTGCAAAATATGATCTGAATTAGTCAACAATCACTTGATATTGGACCTAGTCATCTTTATATATAATCATATAATCATATATATGTATATATGTGTATATATATATATATAACCATGGTCTTATTTGCATAGTATTCGAATAGGGGCCCCTAGTGAATGTAACCCCAAATTCTTTATTTGTGGAACTGACTCAAGACACTGGCCAATACCAAGATATGCATATTTATTTACTGGATTCCTAGTGTCTACTGTACTTGTCATGCTGTCATAAAAAGAAATTAAGCGGATTTGACAATGATAGCACCCCATGATTTTCTAGATGCTTGCAAATTGATTTTTTGATGATACGTTTCAGTAAGTTATCTTGTAGGGAGTGATGGTGACAGGTCTATAATTTCTCGTTGTTTTCCTCTCACTTTAAAAAAAAAATCTTCCAAGGGTGGGAAAATATACATAAAAATTATCACTGGATTTAGTCTTTAAAAATTTGAAGAATGTGCAAACACCTTTTTACAGTAAAAGATGAAACATCCCTATGTTCTTTTATTTAAAAGATTTTTGATTAACTATTCTTCATTGACTTTGGACAACTTCCGAAAGCTTTTGTAAGTCACCAGAACTTTCACTTCATACTGTAATGAATTTATGCAATTAACCTTTTGGTAGAATTTTGATATATCTTACATATTTTCAAATACCATATGATAGCTGCCTTATAATTTTTAGCTTTCTGATAAAATTTGGAATTTTTTTGGCATCACTGCCCTCTGGTGGGAGTGAGAAGCCCAGTCTTGCTCCTGGAGAGCCGCTGCTGGATTTGAACCTCCAAGCCAATAAGCTGCAGTCCCGCACACAACTTTACGCCACCAGAGCTCAGTCCAAAATTTGGAATATCATAGTTTGAAAACTAAATAAGCATTACCACTATTTATAAAGCACATAGTCTTATTTGCATAGGGTTTATGATGCTAATTGAAATGTATTTCTGCCATTAGATTGATTTACATACAAAAAATAGGCAATGACTTTCGTGAGTACATCACTATTAGATAACAGCTATTAGATAAAACAAAGAATAATCAGATAATTAGCCTTTTTAAAGAAAAAAAAACTTTAGAATTTTATTTGCAATAATATGTATTTTAAATACATACAAATAATCTCAGGATTTATGTTCTTATATACTTTGCAGAAGATGGCTGGTATTTTTACACTTGATTTTAGCCAAAAGGTGGAGAAACGATGAGGACTGGTGTCTTTAAGGACTTATTTGAAATTATTATATTTATAGCTACTTCTAATAAAAACCACAAAAAATGGTTTGATGTGGGCGCCAAGTGACTCTGTGAATTAGAGTACTTCTTGGAAGTGACCCTCTCCTGAAACATTTTCTGAGAACGAGCATCCACCTGACCTTGTTTGACACGTGAGCAGGGGACTTTGTACCTGTCATTGAAACAGACCTGGTGTGCAGTTTTATCCACTTGGAAGAGAAAGTTTCTCCTTCCTAATTCTTACTTACACCATTTGAGCAGCCGACTCAACTGCAGCCTCATCGTGAACAGCCTCATGACTTCTGCTATAAATATTTGATTGTCAACCCTCATTATCTGAATAGATGTTCCATGATAGGCTCCAGAGTCCTCAAGCTCACCTTTCACGCAGAGGGACTCCTGACATGCAGAAGGAAAAGATGAAAATTTGAAGCCTGAGAATATTCAGATTTATATATGTTTTGTATTGTCACCATGAAATTTCAAGGAATGCATTTAGACATATTCCTTTAACTATACCAAAGCTATATTAAAGAATCCCTAATTTATATCAAGGATTAAAGGTAAAACAAGCAAACAAAGAAACAAAGGCCCTGAGAATCCAGCTGCTTTGACTTCACTTCATCAAGTGAATATTTGCCTTTCTGAATGACTTGTTCTCATCTTTGCCTTTCTGAATTTTTTTCTAAGAATGTTATTGACCATATTACTTCTCTTCAAGCCTTTAATCTTGCTTTTATTGTATATACTTCTGAAAATTGAATACATACTTAAATAGTAATATGCCATTGGCAACCAGACAAGAAAGCCCTTTCCCCTCACTGCTATTCCATCTAGTACTGGTATTCCTAGCTAAGGCAAAAAAGGAAAGAGAAGCAAATAATATACATACTTATGAAAAACAAATAAAACTCTATGAAGATGATATGATTTCATACATGGAAAATCCCATGAGTGAAACAAAGTAATTAATGGAACTAATTGAAAGATGTGGTGAAGTACAAGATCAATATACCAAAGTCAGTTAGACTTCTTTTTTTTTATGACCCCATCTAGGTACACCATTTCTGGAAGTACTGCAATACCAGGTTGATGCGTGGAGTGGATGGAGCAAGCTCCTATTCCATCTTCCTGCTCCAAAAATCCATTTAATATATTGTCCCTGAATAGAGGACGTATCAGATATTAAACTGATAAGTACAGATACTGCACTTGATCTTAGCCAAAAGGCTGAGAAGCGCTCATTTAGACTTCTTATAGAAGTGTGTTAGATAGTGTGTTAGAAGTTAGATAGTGTGATAGAAGTGTGTGTTAGATAGATAGGTCTATGGTGCCAGTCAGGCCAGTAGGAATATGTGTGATTAATAAGATCTCAGTTTGATTGGAGGGCAAAGAGATAAATGACTTGATGATCCCGCCTTTCTCTCTCTCTCTCTCTCTCTCTCTCTCTCTCGCTATCTGGTGATCAGACAGCATGCTGCTGCTAGTTCTCTGCCTCAGTTTGTGAGCTACACTACCTGTGGGACATCCAACCCATGGATCATGTGCCTAGAGCTTGAGGTTCCTTTGAGACCTGCTTTGCCAGACATGTTGGTGTATACATTCCTTGACCTTTGGACTGTCAGATCTTGTGATCTTGCTGACTGTTGGTGACCCACCCTGCTGTTCTCTGCCTGTAGCCAGACAGCCTGCATTGTTCTATGGAAGAATAAGCTGTCAGCTTCCTTGAACTTGGACCCAGGGACCCTCATGAGTTGAAGGACTTCAGTTTATTAACTTCCCTGGAAGTGAATTGAACTGAGCCCACTGTACTGCTGTGTGGACTAATTAGTGTTATATTCTTACATATATCTATCCATATATCTTTCTCCCCATCCAGCCAGTTACATATATCTCATTTGTCCAGTCATTTCCATTGATAAGCATATATGTTTTATTCTGCTCTTCATCTTCCTTTGTGCTAGAAATGTGAGTGTGGAAACCTGCCTCCCCCTCTTTTTTTGTTTAAGATTTCTACCAGTTTCTTTCTATCACCTTTTCTCCTCTTACGGGCTTCTGTCCAGCTAACACTATATGTTAGACAGGGTTCTCTAGAGAAACAAAACCAGGACACTGGTCATACATATTCAAATCATAGATATATGAGTCTATATGGAGGTGGGTACACTACAGAGGAACAGTAAATGCAAAAGAGAGTTAGCCTTTGATAGAAAATGAACCATCAGCAGAATATATGATCCAGCTTTACATTTTGAGAGGTCTTTTAGACTAGCTAAGAACACTTTGAACTTCTTTTCCAAATGACCCTACTTTAACAAACTTACTCCTTCTGTTTAAACTTTTTCTATGACTCTTGTCTGAATTTTGTCCCTCACCTGAAATCATTCTTGTGAACAGGACAAGGGCTAAGTTGTAGAAATACTTGAAACTCTGAGCATTCCTCCAGTAACAACTCACACGGAGACTTTAAAGCAGAAACTCATGGAAGGAATACTACTTTTATGGTCATGCAAAAGTTAGAAAGCATAGTAATATAGTTAACCAGAAATACACAAAATTTATACATTGGACAACTACAATACAATCCTGAAAGAAATCAAAAGAGACCTATGCAAATTGATGAAAATAATGTAGTCATGGATAAGAAGATGTTACATGCGAAAATATCAATATAATTCAAAGTGATTTATGTTTACAGTGTAACACAGACTTCATTATAATTATTAAATAGTTGGATAAAACTTATCAACAGTTTTACATAGAAATGAAAAGGACTCTGAAACAGCAAATTACTACTAAAGAAGAACAAAGATCACATGTCCTCATCTTCAAATTTGCTATAAAGCTACAGGAGTCAAAACAGGCTGATTCTGGTATGATGACAAGCACATAAGCCAACAGAAGAGAATTAAAAATGCAGAAATAATTTAACTCACTTATGGATAGCTCATTAACAGAGGGCCAAAATGAAATAAGTAGGAAAGAAATAGAGCTGTCAAATGGAATTTCCATTTGTAAAACAAGAAAACCGGACTCATATCTTTATACAAAAGAAACTTAACGATGGATGAAAGGCTTAAATACCAAATCCAAAACCATAAAGGGCATCAAAGAAAAATATGGACACATTTAGGACCCTAATACATGGCATAAATACAGTATCAGACATCACAAAGATATATAACTAGATGAAGTCCTAGAAACTAAATGCTACATACTTCAAAAGATTTTACCAAAAGAATAAAAACAGAGAAGAAAAAAGTTGGCAATGACATGTTGGACAAGGGAAACAAACTATTCCAACACCTTAATAACAGACAAATAATAGAATTTTAAAATGGGCAGATAAAATGAGCACTTTCCCAAAGAACACATTCAGGTGGCCAAAAAACTTTGAAGAAATGCTCATGATCATGCAATATCATCTCACTTCAGCACTAACAGCAAAATTAAAAAGAAATGAGCTATTGCTGATCATGGTGTAGAGGAACTAGAGCCCCCACACACTGCTGGGGGGTTGTATAACTACAGTAAAAAAAGGTATGAAGAGAAGTACCACATGATCTACCAATCTCACTACCATGTTCATATCCTAGAGAAATTAGAGTTATGACACAAATAGAAATACATAGCACTGTTCACATTAACAAAAGAGGTAAACAACCAATCTAAATGCCCATCGATAGATGAATGGCTAAAAAATCTATCATACAAACACACAATGGACAGGTTTCAACCTTCAAAAACAATGATATTTTTGTAAAATATCATCTCATCACATTGATGAACCTGGATGATATTATTCCAAGTGAAATTAGTGGGTTATGGAAGGAGAAATATCGTAAAAAGAAACATTTTTGTGGGTTACCAGGGGTGGGGGGAGGGGGAATGTTAAGTTACTAACTAGAGTGTAGACATATATTGTATATTGGAGGAGAGTATACAATAAGAAAGGGGTCAATCCAAAATGACCAAGGGAGAGGAAGACTAATGTTTACAAGAGTTAAAGACAACAGAAGTAAATACTACCACATACACAATCCTGCATTAACGTTAATGACAATAATCTCTGTTTTGATACATAGATACATCTGGCATTTAAGTAGGTATGGGAAGGATAATTGACTATACAAAAATATATACATGGTTTAACAAAGGATATTTCTGCTTATGTATTTACATATGATGCTAATATATCTATGAATGTTGTAAAGCATATATGGGGCAAAGTTATGAAAACTTCTAAGGCATAACCAAACACCTTGAGAGAATAAGTTGACAAGCTTAAAGGTCATTTGGTACAACATACTCACCAAGACACTGTTCTATATCCTACTTTGGTGAGAAGGAATGGGGATCATAAAATTTTGTCAGTAGCCATCTAAGATACAACTATTGGTATCACAAAGAAGAGTGAAAAACAAAACAAAACATGAAAACAATTAATCCAAAAGACTAATGGAGTACCCCAGCTTCCAAACCTTGAGACCAGAAGAACTAGATGGTGCCCATCCACCATTACCAACTGCTCTGAAAGAGATCACACTGGAAGGTTCTATATAGAGTGGTAGAAAAATGTGGGAGAAAATTTTAATAAATACTATGTTTACTGGTTAGATAGAAAATATTGTATGCCCCTTAGTTACCCATCAAATCTGAAACTAAACTACTCCTGTGCCTCACTCAGCTTTCAGCCAAATAATAGATAATTCTATAAAGTGGAACACTGGGAAAGTATACATTCTTAGACCAATCAACTAGTGGAGATCAAAAGGCAGTATTTTCCCAAGGGCAAAATTTAGAAGGGAGGGAGGGTTATGTAAGAGAGACGACTGTAAATGAGAAACACAGTGTAGAAGTGGGATATGTTTTTGTTCCTAGGTGCCTTCAAGTGGATTCTGATGCTTAGAAACCCTGTGCACAGCAGTACAAGGTATGTCACTCCCACAATTGCTCCTCTTTGTGAGCCCATTGTTGCAGCCACAGTGGCAAGCTGCCTCCTGGAGGGTTTTCCTCTCAAGATTGGGGTTAGTGATGTTATATCGTAGGAATTGCAATCAATGGCATGATGCAAAATGTGTATGAATTGTTGAATGGTAGACTGCTTTGCTCTATAAACCTTCTCCCAATTAATAATAAAGGTGGAAAAAAGAATAGATAATGTCTCCAGGGAAATTGTACATTAATTCAATTTTATAAATATAAAATGAACTTACATACATTGAAGAAACAATTTAAATATGCTTGGGGAGCCTCAGATGGCATAGTGGTTAGGCATATGGGCCATGTTTGGCCATTTGAAACTGGGGCTAGGGGCTTCCTATTTAAAGAGTTAAAGTCTCAGAAAAAAAGAGTCAGCATTGACTTGATGGCAGTGAGATTATTTTTGGCTTTGACTAGTAACAATATTATCATTGCTATTATAGTAGGACTTAAACAAAGTTAGACTTTATGGAATGTCATTTCTGGTACCACGCAGCAAAATTATTCTGCTATTGTAACACACATTAGAATTTTGACATATCCCCATTGCTGTGTGACCTAACAATAATCTGAAGTCAGGGAAGGAATTCTGAGTAATATTTTATATTTGAGGGATGGAAGGCCTATCAGGCGGCAGGGGAGACAAACTACAGGTAATAATCTAGGTGTGCTGAGCCTGGTTCTAAGTCTTTACTACTATTCTATGAGCAACACTGAGCTTCATTCAACATAACAACAATAGTGTAGATGGTGCAGACCCAGGTGGTGCTTCATTCTGTTGAGCTTGGGGTTGTGATGAGTTGAAATGGACTTAATAGCACCTAACAATATAAAAACACCCATCATTAATATTTGTCCCTCAGTAGAGTCTCCTATTTAGTAAGAAGGTGACTTTTTTCTTTTTCATTGCCCAAGGGGGTGTATAAATTCATTTGCTTTATTCATAGACAGCAGTATAGATTGTGATGACCTTCATTTATTGGAATGGCAGTATTTGCAATATACGATGGATTGCATACATTCTACTTCCTCTTTGTATGCTTTGGATTGAGGGCAAATGTACCAGGGACTGGGCTCTTTGTCATCATCATCACTTATAACAAATTTTTAATTTATTTTATATTGACCATTTAATAGTGTCTTCTCTACACTTTCTATCTGTAAACTCTATCTGTAAACTCTATCAGTTATCTGATATGTTAGAAATTCCTTATAAGTACTTAGTATATCTCTATGCCATATTCAACTATCAACAAGCATTTATGGGCTAAAAATATTTCTGTTGGTAATTCTCTAGTTCATTGATTTTTTTTTTTACTCAATCATTTCTTATTTCCTGAGGGTTGTGGATTTCAGGAATCAGAATCACTTTTACTCCTTTCGAAGCTCCCCAAAAATATTTCTGTTGGTAATTCTCTAGTTCATTGATTTTTTTTCACTCAATCATTTCTTATTTCCTGAGGGTTGTGGATTTCAGGAATCAGAATCACTTTTACTTCTTTCGAAGCTCCCCAAAGGGGACCCTCAGAATCAGCAGCATTAATAATATTCAAGATGAGGTTGACACACATTACATGAGAGAGGCAGTATATCTGACTAGTCTGTAAAGCAATGAAAGCAGGGGTTATTTTTTCCTAATCCTACACCTTACAAACTTTAGTTTTCTTTTTAATATTATCCTTCAGACTCCTTTTCTGTACCAGTGTATACTTTACGGGCCATTACCTGAAGCTTACAAATGTGGTATAGCTTTTCACGGAATAATAGTATTGTCTGTCAATGTAGCGTACTTAAGATAATCCATGAAACATTTAAGCAATCTCTTCTTTTATTAATCACTAATTATCCACATCCTGGGATGCCACAGCATTGGTCTTTTTATTGAGGTTTGGTTTTTGTTCTATACAATTCTGAAACAAAAGCTGCTTCCATCAGCCTTCAACAGGTAAACCTTGTAAGCTGAGTACCCAGCACAAGCAGGGGTTATGGTAAAAGTGCACTTCTCTCTTGCATGACTTACTAAATAATGTAGCTCCCATAGCTATGAGAGATTTGGTGTCTTGTAACCACTATCTAGCGACGTCTGTCCATCATTCTTGATGTTCATTAGTTCGAGGAGATCAGTGAGTTCAAGAACTGTTAAATTTGTGTTTTCCTTTAATGGCTACATGACTGTGGTAGCCGAGTCACAGGACAGAAACTTGACAGAAAAGGACATGGCGGTAAGATAAGCTTATTGCTATTATACAGTTTAATAAATTATTTTAATAACTTGTCTCAGCAAAGTACCTTATCCAGCTTGCGTAATAAATGAGAATGAGGAGATAAAGGAAAGAAAATAAACAAATGCATTATTCCTATCTTTTTTCTTTGTGTATATGAATTATGCATGCACTTTATTAATGGCAAATTTAGTAATGTACTAATGTTGGGTATATTTTCTGAAGGAAAACTAATTGAAAATCTGCTTTGACATGCTTAGAACAGCCAGTAAAAAAAATGAGATTGGCAACATCTGATATTAAAGCTTTAGCTGGATCTCTTGGGGGGTGCAAGGGAGACACCAAAACTGAAAATCCCATTTCTTTCCAATTTTCATCAGGTAGTTATTCCTTAACTATCTGCCAAAGCTAATTAAACTATCCCCCCCCTACCCCAAATTCAATTACTTTTTCTCTTTGGGTCAACACTTGTAGTTGTCAAATTGAAGCTGATTTGTCTGCTTCTGGAAGAAAATGGTTATGTTGTGAGACTATTTTTTGAGGACAACAAAAAATACTGATTGTTGGGTAACAGAAAATATAACCAATATAAATATAACCAACAGGAAAGAGGTGTTAGATACCCTAATATTAACTTGGTGAATGCAATATAAGCAAATTGTTCTCTTGTCTGTAGGTACTACTTTGATATTTTTCTCTAACCTTAACTAGCTTTCTATCATTGCAAGACCAAGGATTTTCTTGGCAGGGAATCTAGCTCCTTGACAATGTAAATTTGGAGGGTTCTTGGGAACCTTTTATTTCGTAGTTTGAAACTGCAACTTGCTGACGCCAGTACCCTGCTACTGTTGCTCTGAGATCTCTAACCTTTGTCTTAAAGGATGCTGTAATTTGGGGTTTAAAAATATAACTGGTGGTATCAAAGATAAGAAATCCACTAAAGTTAGTTCAATCTAGCCATGTATATATTCATATATATAAATTATATATATTTATTTAATATATAAGCACCTACCAATAAGTACAATTCTCATGTATTACATTCACTGGTTACTCATGAAGATTTTGATCTGCAAATTGACAGATACCAAATTCTGATTATTAAAAAGTTTTCTAAGCAATCTGTAAACTATGAAAGGAACTCTCAATTAAAAAAAAAAGTGGAGGGGAACAACCTACTCAGAAAAACATTAGAAACTTTTGTTGAAACTGTGCTTGCATAAAAAGTACATAATTTCAGCTTGAGGGAAAAAAAGTTTTCTAATTTTAGTACATGTGAAAGTTGTGATATTATATATTTCAGATATGTATAATAATAGTTAAAGGTCCCTGAAATATACTCTGTTTTCTGTAATAGAATGAGTAAGAAAAAAATAAAATACAACCCAAATGTGGAAACAGTGAAATTGAGAAAAAGGGAGCACCTACAGACTATGATAGAATCACAAAGGAGGAAAAGAGCTTTGGGCAAGTTTTCACCTAAAATGCAAGATGATTTATTACTGAAATTCCTCTACAGAACTCTCTAGCATGTAACCCAGACCTTCAGCAGAACACTGTTTTCAAACTTCAATATAAACTTTAAATTACTGTATTTGATAGAGTGAAAGAAGGTTACAGTGTCTGTCTGGTTTCCCAGAAAGGCTTACTCTGAAATCCAGCAAAAACACTTTCTCTATGGGTCCCGACAGCAAATATGTTGAGGAGACTTAAGTTCTTAGCACTGATGTTGTATTCTTTTAAAAAATAACCTTTTGTGAGTCACTTAACACAGCGTATCCTACTACAAGGATTTTTAGAGAACAACACAAATTATATCACCTTCAGTTGAGCTCAGATATCATTTCATAAAATATCTCTCTGCATAAAATTACTATCACCGCCAAAGGGAAAAGAAGATCCTGTGCTGATTCTGAGAGAGGATCATATGCTGATTCTGAGGCTGGCTTGGCAGTGTTGTAATTGAAAACAAAGAGATGGCTGCAGTAAACTGACTCTTGGGTTTAAATTACATTCAATGGTCATTCTCTGCTTAATGAAAAGTGAGAATATTGGAATTTGATGCTTTACATATTAGAGTAATGGATAGGGAATCTTAAAGTTCAAAAAAAATCCACAATTGCTTAAAAGATGTGTTGTTATTGTTTTTCCTTTTGTGGAAGAAAGGGGAAAATTTAAACCAGTTGGTAGACAGTATTTATTTTTTCTTCACACACATGGAAAAGCCTATACACTGCCAGTACACTACATGACGGTTTTTGTTTTGTAAAAATATTCTGTTCTCAAACATATGCATATATTTTTAAATCGTGTATTGCCTTGTCTAGTGTTATACCCTGCATTTATTTTAACACTTCTACACTGCTTTTATAGTTATCATTCCAAATGTTTACATAAATCCACTGGGATGTGAAACCACAATGTATAAAAATCATTTTCTGTGAACCTTAAATTATTTAAAATTATAAAATGCTATCAAATGCGGCACAATACATTTACATATAAAGAATGTGCCCTTTATAAGACTAAATCTTGAAAGGATACCTTTTCCATTTTAGAAATATAGATCAAAGTGTCAATATTTTTATTAATCTTGCTATAGATAAGGCTGTGAAGGACACTCCACTCCCGATCACCCCCACATAACCAGTTTATTCCATAGATTGGGCAATGTGTCTCCAGTTGATCTGAAACATAACGAAAACCAAAAATCCCTGCAGACTATGTCATCTTTCTCGCCCCGCCCACCCCGCCTCCCGTGACTGGTGGATTCAGATGGTGGACCTGGTAGGGAGGAGACCAATGCTTCCACCGTAGAACCATGTGCATGCTATCAACTCTGTCCTATCACTTGGCATAAGGAGACGCTGCTGTCTGTTGAACACACCTGGCTGCCCCTACAGAGGATGTACGTAACCAAGGAAACCTGATGCGGCAGTTCTACTTTGTGTAATGGGGTTAGCGAATTAGGTTCAAGGGCACCTAACACCCAGGACCAGGTAGTGCTATCGATTAGACATCAAACTACAGATTGCAAAGCCCTTGTGGTTCAAACCTGCTATTCCTTCTGAGGAGACAGGTGAGGGTGTCTGTCCAGGTCCAGATGAACTGTCTGAAAAACCGTATAGAGGATCATTGTGAGACTCAGCTGAAGGACAATGGCTGTTGATTTTGGGTTATTTTCTTGAGGAGCAGGGACATGTTTAGTGGTTTATTATCTTGTACTAATTGAGTTGGAAATGTGTTGACAAATAGCTATATTTTAAATCTGAGACACTCTTAAGAGTCAAGCATATTAGATTCTGTTTCCAGCTACTAGAAGATCTGAATTATGATTTACTAGAAGTCTTAGTAAACCAACCCGATGAGAATATTCACAAGCCTAATTGATAATTTCCCTTTCAGGAATCTCAATGGAGTGGGAAAGATTTGTTGCTTTTCTTTCTCCCTGAGACACCCAGGCAATTTTTCTCTGTATGGATTTATAGTCTCAATAGGTAGTCATTGTTGCTCTTTTATGAAATAGGCCACAAGACTGTTATTATTATTATTAGAAACTAGCTCATGGTTAAAATAACAGACAAAGATGTGTAATTCTTACAGGAATCACAAGACATAACACTTCTATAAGAATTCAGTCTTTAATACATTGGAAAAATGGATTAGTGTTAGTGAAGTGAAGGAAAAATAGTGTTAGTGAAGGTCTTACTTAGAATTTCTCCTTCTACACAGTCAATACTCTTTCACATAAGATGACATATCACCTGGCAGCAACATGAAAGAAAATCTTTGGATCTAAATGTGAATGTCAGCTCAGGTGTATGTACTAAATCCAGGCACATTTTATATTCATAAGTAAGTCCACATAGACAATAGGGATTTTAGACCATCATATAAAAATCACCTGTCACAGCTTATGACAAATGTGTTTCCTTGAGTCCGTCCTGTCACTACTACATCTAAGTAGCTCCCAATTGTCTAATAGTTACTCTTTGATTATAATGAATGATTCCTCATATTGAACATATATTAAGCAATTCCTGCTTAAAATTTTTTTCTTAAGGATAATTTCTTGCAAAGAGACTTTGAGGCACCTAGTTCTTTGATGACTTAAGATCAGTTGTCGTTTAATTTGTGGTTTTCCAGTAGGCAAAGCTGTTTTGGGGAATCATTTCTTTAAGTGTTATTCTCAGGAGTTTAAGTTTTGGGTCTTGTTCTTTTGGAAGTTACTTTAGATTCTGAATTTACAGGTTTATCTTCTGCCAGATTTAGGGAATCATGCATTTTTTTAACAATGTTTTTAGATCTACCATCTTTCTCTTCCTTTGAAACTCCAATGACATAAATATTAGAGTTCTAAATTTCCATTTCCATAGGTTTCTGAGATTTTGTTTTTATTTTCATTTTATTTTATATGTAATTTGCAGATTGGGTAATATCTATTGGTCTCTCCATTCTACTACTAAGACAACCAGTGTGTTGTTTTATTTTGATAACTGCTATCCAGTTTTTAAATTTTAATTTGATTCTTCTGATGTACCTTCTTTATCTCTTCAAGCTTTTCCAATTTTTAAAGCTCAAATGTGTGTGTAGTTAGCTCACTGAAACAATTTCTTGATGCTCTTTTAAACCTCTTGTCAGGTTAATTTCAATTCTTGTGTCACCTCCATACCAATGTCCACTGATTTGTTATTCTTTCTCAAGTTTATATTTTACTGGTTCTTGGTATAATGACTACTTTTGTGGACTTTTAGATTCTGGATCTATTTAAAACTTTGTTATGATATTCTATGTCTTCTGAAGATCTGTTCCAGCTGATTTCAGATTCGTTACTGCCAATGGAGGCTATACATCCAAGTTTCCCCCTTTTCCTTTTTGGACACTCAGCAAGGGGTTACCTTATTACTGCCTGATGAAGGTGAAATTTTACATTCCCTGCTGTGTCTATGCTAACACCGCCCTGGCTGGATGGAAAGAGGATGGAGGCCTTATTACTGGTGTCCACATCATTTCCATTTCCACCACTGCCAGCAGGGAGGCCTCATTACCAATGGATGATGGTGAAAATTCCTAACTTCTACATTGACCTCCTTTGAAACAGACAGGGAGGAGAGCGTCCTCTCATGACCATTAGCTCACATCTTGGAGGAAGAATGAAAGTTCTGGCTGTTCCATCAGCATTTTCTGATACGTCTCTAATAGGTGGGATAATGTGCACCCTAACATCTGGGAGAAATTGGAGTGTGCAATTACTAGTTGTCTATTGCTGATGGCGTTGAGGGTTTGGTTGTGGTATTCTCCAGAGTGCTTTATGGGATATTATAGTCACGGCTTCAGCATTGCCTAACTTGTTAGGCTGCCTATTTCCCTCTTTTGCCTCAAAAGGACAGGTGTTTCTTGTTTGCTTTGTCTATTCTCATTGAAGTTTCTGGTTTGGGGGCTTCCCACCCACCAGTTCCTGGCCAAAAAAAAAAGCTAAGAAACAAAGCAGAGAACCCCCCACCCCCACCAGGTTGTTCCTCAGGTCTCAAGGTCCATAGACAGCTTGACTTTTCTTCAAAGAATCAAATGTACATATAAGATGTAATTTTGATGGAACTTAAGTGTATTTATTAGCAGGAATGTAAGGAAGTAGACCTATTCCTTCTTAATAGAGAAGCAGTACTCACAAACTAGCTGTAAATACTAAGATGTCCTTTTCTGTAAATTCAAAATTGTTTTCTTTCCCCACTAGTCATTTTTTCTCCTCTCGGCTTTCCTTTCATAACTATGCAAGGTTGGATCAAAAACAATCATTTAATTAAATAACCTTTTGAGGCCACTATTACCAGCTGTGACAGATTCTCAACCATCCCATGTTAATAAAATCTTTTCTGTTGCCCATTGACACATGAGACACAGACATTTTCAGCATATGTTGATTAAGTTTTCAACAGATGCTAATCAGTTTCCTAGACAGATATTTAGTGCCAGTGTTTTACTGAAGCTTTCTCTATTAAATGGGAAATTTAGATGTATTAATAAATAACACTAAAGGAAGACTAGCCAATCCGCTAACACTAACACTAAAGGAACACTAGCTCATGGATTTGTGACTTAAGATAATCTTCTTCTATTCTCATGCATTCCTATCTAGGAGACTCACACACAGCATAAACATTTGAGTCATTAAGAGGATATTATTTTAGCCAGATGAACACTAAGACAAACATTCACTGGGGGTCTTACATGCCCACAAAGTTGTGCATACAGTATTTGTTTATCAAAATAAAACTTTGACAGATATAACTATTGAACCAAGGAAGGATTTTGCAAGGTCACAGAGATAGCAAGTGCCCAGCAGGAGTAAACCCTTCTGTAAGTATAGAAATACCTATCAATCAAACTCGGAGTAAACCGTTCTGTAAGTATAGAACTAACCATTGATCAAACTGGGAGTAAACCTTCTATACGTGTACAGCTACCATTGATCAAACATTAAGTCAATCTCATGCATAAACCCTCTTAGTGAATTCTGTCACATCGCAGCCCTGGGTAGAGTCTCTGAAGCTGCACATCGTTACAGAAGCTGAGAGACTCCACCTTCTCCTCAGGAGCACCTGGAGCATGTCAGCCACCTGTCTGTGGTTAGCAGTCCAATGCTTACTCAACAGTCCCTCAACAGGGCTGCTTTAGGTAGTGCATAGTAATTTTTTTAAGGAAAGATCTCAGATTGAAAAATATCATTATGTATTTCATAGAGTAAAGGGAAATATTAATGGAAACTGGAGCATTTTTACGTTTATGCATATTTCTTAATATAGTATGTACTATGAGTTTCATGTTTAGTAAATTCTAGGACCATTGTATTAGGTGACCTTGTGGGATACGTTCAGGCATTCAGCTAAGTGAGATTGTTTACTCTACCTTCTGTGATAGTTTTTCAGGGCAATTCATAGTCTCTGCAGAACAAAATATTTTTTGAAGACTCAGACTTAAGACTGTAAAATGTCTTGCATCGAACAATGAGTACTCAATTTTCTGCAGGGCTTCAAACTGGTTCCTTCTAGTTTGACTCATTGCCGAGAACTGATATTCCCTAATTCTAGTCCGGTGGGGACCACAGGTTGGGCAGCTAGCTACAAAGTCGGCAGTTCAAAGGCGCCAGCTCTTCCATGGGAGAAAGGTGACGTTTTCTACTTCTGCAAAGAATTGCAGTTTCAGAAACTCACAGGGCAGTTCTAGCCTACAGAGTCCCTATGTGTCAGAATTGAAGGTTTTGCAGTGACTTTGTTCTGTAACCCAATCTGTCCTGCAGCTCTGTGGTGCTCTTGGTTGAGATGTGGACTGTAAGCCACGAGGTTGATAATCAACCCAATGGCAGTGGGTTTTGGTTTTGGGGCTCTACCTTTATTAAGATCTGGGTATAATTTTTTTCTTTAACTCTAGTCCTTGTTAAAAGAAAATTTTGATGAAATACATTAACGTAAATTATGTTTCAGTTTACAGGAGTGGAAATGCAAATTCTCAATAGGGGGTCAAACTATCCTGACTGGCTGGAAGCCCTGGTTCTACAGAAAATTTCGATGATAGCATATGACGCTCACTGTCTGTGATTTGTGTGTTTCTCTCATAAAAGCATATTTGGGGTTTTGTTTTTGCTTTGTTTTGGGGTGTTTTTCTTGGGGGTGAGGGCTTCACTGCCCTCTGGTGGGAGTGGGAGGCCCAATCTTGCTCCTGGAGAACTGTTACTGCATTTGAACCGCCAAGCCAGTGGACCGCAGTCTCACACTCAACCACTACGCCACCGGGGCTCAGCCCAAAAGCATATTTTGTTTTTGATGCTTTTTTCCCTAATCACCACAAAACTTGAAAACAAGATGAAATTCCAATCAGGAATTCCAAGGAGGCACAGATGGCGCACTTGTTCTCAAGGACTCTGGAACTAAAGAGACACAACTCCAGCCCCAATTCCACAGGGCAGATTTCAGAGTTACTCAGAGGCAGAGTCAGCCCCGGCTCCATCATCCAGAACCTGTGCCACTGACTACGTCTTCATACTCAGGAAAGTGGGAATTACCATGACAATGAATTCATTGTGATCATGTAGACATTAAAAGAAGTTTAGTAAGTTGTTTTCATAAATAGCACATGATAAGTTTATTTTCCAAATGTTGGCCTTATTATACAGGTAGCTTAGTAAGACATTTGTAGAAATTAGTTCCAAGAAACACTTGTGCTGTGACAAATGAATTGTTTTTTTTCTCTAGTGCCACACTAGTTAAATTGTCTTTCTGTTGGAATGTATTAAGCAATGATTGAACATGATGCAATTTTTACATTGAATTAATTGTTGGCCGGTTTTCCCCATAAGAAAAAGAAAGACCATGGTGTTTTCCTAACTTTTGATTATTTAAAAATGCCTCTGGCTGTACAACTCAGGCCTTTGAATGATTGTCCCAACTCTAGCTTAGATGGCATAATTGTAAGCTAGAGGAAAGCTAGATTTTTATGCAGAGACATTGCTGGTACTCCTTAACCTGGGGGTTGAAAATGACTCACACACCGAGAATCTCTTTCACGAGAGGACTTTTGATGTTGCAGGACAACCCGGAGCCATCGGTCTTCCCCATGCAGAGGGGCTCCCTGAACCTCCTGAGACAGAAATGGGAATCCAGTGATTACCAGAAAAGTGAATGCTGTCCAGGAGGCAGCCGTTGCAGGCTCTTCCAACCACAGGAAAACAAACTGCTTGAACCTGAAGGCGAGATGGTGTCTGTCCCTGCATCTCCTGATCCGCCAAGTCAGCCCAGCAGTGTGGAGGAGGCACTGAGTTCACTCTCAGAGAAGGGCCCCGAGGAGGACCAGAATGCCAGTTCCCGGGGAGGTGGCCCGCCTGAGGTGGTGAAGGAAGATTCTGTGCGAAGTCGGCGCAGGATTGAGAGATTCTCTATAGCCCTTGAGGAGCTGAGGAGCGTGTTTGAGGCTCCTAGGAGTGAAGACAGACCAGCTGGACCCACCGAGGATGCACCAAAGGTAACATGCCATTGAATGAGACCTGCAGGGTTGTAGTTGAGAAACTAAGACACTTGCCGAGCCAGTTGTTTGTTTCTGAGCATGTCATACTTTCCTCCCTCAGCTCTATTCTGGACAGATGGCCCGGAGCAATCATGTAATGCAGTGTGAAATGTGACATCCTCCATGTGGTCTGTTCCAATAGGGACTTGCCTTCTTTTCATTCCTACCCCTCTGAGACGCCCCACAGTGTGGAGGCTTGTTTCTGTAGATGTGTGTCTCCTCTCCACCAGTAGATTGCAAGTCCCTTAAAGGCAGGGATGATTTCTGTATCTTAACCTTTTAGCCAACGGTGCTGTGTGTGGTCAAGGCTCAATGAGAGTTTGTGGTGAGCCAGGACAAATGAAGGCCTTGGAACCACAGTGGCTTGAGTTTTAATGCTTAAGCATGCCATATATTTCAAAGCCTGTGTAACTTTTAAACTTATGAATACATATCTCCTAAAACTGCTATTCTACAGTGATTTCTTATGGATTATAGATATTGTATTATGCTGGGCTGAGTAGAGAAACAAATTCAGAGGCACTCACAGATGTATAAGGAAGGAATGTGTATTAAGGAGTAATTATATATCAAACAAATCCTCCAGTCCAGTCCAACTTAAGTCCATTAGTCCGATATCAGTCCATAAATCCTTCTTTAGACTCATACATCCACATGCAAAGATGCAAAATGCAGGATGATCCCAGGCTGGTGGGTGAAAAGTCATGTGGGTCCAAGGACAGTGGAAGCATCACAGGGCTCTGGCAGCTCTCCAGGTGACTTCAGAGCGGGAAGGCAGGAAGGTGAAGCCAGTTGGGGAGGGGGGGTTCCCAGAAACCTCATTATGAGAAGGTGGCAAGATCAGGGTGAGACCCGATTGGCAGGCTAGACTCTACCCATATCTTCTTATGGGTGCCATGATGGCACCGAAAAAAATCTAACTATCACACATATTGCTCATATTTAAAAACCACACGAGCAGAGCAATATGTAAGCACTCCATTGCTAACCCCAAAGTTCAGAGTTCAAAGCCACCAGTAGTTCAGCAGGAGAAATGACCTAGAAGTCTGCTCCCGTAAGGATTTACATCCACAGACACCACACAGTCACTTCTGCTCAGCCTGTTAGGTGACGGTGCATCAGAATAAACTCAGTGGTACACAATAACAACAAGAACATGGTTGTAATCTTTCAGGATAGAAAAGAATGGTCATGGTCCAGTGACTACAGTGGAATAAAATACTACACATACCAGTAAGCCTTCTCATTACTTATTCACTTTGATAACTAAGGTGCACTTGAAGCCCCGGTGTTTAAAATGACCTCCCATATGAATGTGAAAGCTGGAATGCAAAAGACCCAAGACATCTGATACATGAATGATGGTGCTGACAAAAAACATTGGGATTCTCCCAGGCTGTCAGAGGCATAAACAAACCCAGGCGGGATTAAGTACAGCTGGAAGGCTCCCAAGAGGCAAGAGTGAACAGACTGCCTCTCTCGGAGTTTAGAGATGGCATCAGGAGGGTCAACGAGGAGGAAGCTCCTCAATGAGAGGCATTGACACAGTGGCTGGAACAATGTACTCAAAGGTAATAATTGTGAAGATGGTGTACATCCGGGCTGCACTTCATTCTGTCGTTCACAGGGTCATTGTCCATTGAAACCAACTTGACTATTGAAACCAACTTAGCACCTAACAACAAATGACAGCACTAGTTAAAAGGTCAATCAAAAGCAGCATCAGGATTAGTCACATTAAAAATTAGAACCATATTTATGTCCTTCATGTCCACTGAAAGCAATTGTTTCTAAATCAGAATTATCTACATTCATTTTAGTACCAGAAAAAAAATAAAATTCATTACCCTCGAGTGGATTTTGATTCATAAAAATTCTGTAGGACAAAGTAGAATTGCCTGGTAAGATTTCCAAGTGGATTGCCACATCTTTCTTCTGTGTAGCAAGGGATGGGCCTGAACCACAAAGAAAGCTCTTAGCACTTGACTGCATAACCACTGCATCCCTGAGACACCTCTTTATCCTGAGGGACTTCAAAGATTCCTATATTCACAGCCACCGAGGGGATTCTGAGCCAAAGTTTTCCCATAGGATAATGTAGAATCGCACCTGTGGGTTTCCTAGACTACAACTTTTTACAGGGTAGAGAGCCTCAACTTTTCCCCACAGAGTGACTGTTGGTTTTGAACTATTGGTCTTGTTGTTAGCAGCCTAACAGTGCTGGTCAAAAGTTCACAGAAAAATAGAATAAAAAGATAATATAACTCTCCATTAACCTTTTGAAGTACACTTGTTATTTTTAAGAGATGCTAAGTAAATGAATTTATTGATGAATTTCATAAAGAGTTAAGTAAATGATCTCAGATTTTCTACTGGGAAGCAATAACAACATGTGAGTATTTTTTTTCAATGATGACAGTTATCTGGGGTGTACATATTCCTACTCTTGTCAATGGGTAATTAGCATTCATGACAGAAATAGAAAATTTCTCAAAATAGATTATTTTGCTAATACTGGCACCTCATTTACCTATTGGGACATATAAAATTATATTTGATCCAATGAGATCATTCTCATACATCCACTGACTAGGGTTAGTTCAATGAGAATAGAGATGTGAAATTATATATATTAGGCTAAGTTGAAGCTAGAGGATCCTTCAAAAAAGTAATTTGTTAATTCTTCAGTTGAGGATTTTTTTAATCCTTCTTTTTATTCTAGGTGCAATCTATTTTATTTGTATTTTGTGTGTGGGGGGGCATCATTGCCCTCTAGTGGGAGTGGGAGGCCCAGCCTTGCTCCTGGAGAACTGCTGCTGGATTTGAATCGCCAAGCCAGTGGCCCGTAGTCCTGCACTCAACCACTATGCCACTGGGGCTAAGCCCTTATTTGTATTTTTAATTTAAATGTCTACCTAGGGGTTGGGTACGTAGAATGGCTATTTAATATGTCCTTTATTTTTATAAAGTAAGAGAAACAAAGACACAGAAAATAATTTCCATTCAACTTCTGTTGATTGTATTATAACAATTATGCACATTTACTGATAAAGATGAGCAAAAAAATGATCAAAAGGAGAAAACTATTCATAAAAGTATTGTAATATAACCTTGCACCATACATATATGAATACCATCATTTATCTTGAAAAATAAATTTGGTGATTGCATTTAATATTCTGTATTATAGTCATTTTGAGATGTTGCTATGTTGTTAGGTGTCTTCAAGTTGATTCCAAGTCACAGGGACCCCACAAATCACAGAAAGAGATGCTACCCGGTCCTGGCAGTTGTTCTTCTGTTTGAGCCTATTGATGCAGCCACTCTGTCCAGCCAGCTCATCAAATGTCTGCCTCCTTTCCTGAGATGCTAGATCATAAAACACATGGCATTTCCCTAAATGGAATCACACTTAGAAAGATCCCTTTCACAGTAATCCCATCTTTGGAATCAGATTTTCCTAACTGAGTATAAGGAATATTTATATATATTTTCAATATGGCTTTCATGATGAGGGTGGAGGAAAACAACATCCAATGAAAAATTAGCTTGCTTTCTTCCAAAACAGCAGGTTATCGTTATTATGTTATTGTACTTTTGAAGGGTTTTTAGTCCACTTTTAACTCAGTGACATACCCACCTTCCCTACTTGTCTGATAGGATTTCTAGGCCACACACTTTACAGAAGCTTACTGCCAGCTTATGGAGCTGAGTGCTTTACCATGGTCCGCCACCCAAACCTCCAACCTTCATGTCTAACCGAACTCAGAGGGACTCTACAGAGAAAGAGTAGCCCTGCCCCCGGGAGATTCCAGAGCTATAAATCTTTACAAGAGTAGAGAGCCTCATCTCTCACCCAAGCAATGGCTGATGGATTTGAACCACCAACCCTGCAGTTAATCCAATACTTATCTCATGGCACCACACACACACAAAAATTCTTAGTTACAAGGTTAGATGTACAAAAACAGTTGTAATCCAACTGAATGGGAAAGTACATATTTCACACACACACACCCCAAAAAAGAGAAAAAACAACACACTACAATCCAGTCACTATCAACCTATAGTGACACTATAGACTAGCGTATAACTTCCCTTGTGGATTTCAAAGACTGTAATTCTTCATGAGAGTAGAGAGCCCTGTCTTTCTCTCAAGAAGAAGCTGGTGGTTTTGATCAACCGACTGAGAATCACAGCCTAACATGTAACCGCTATACCGCCAGGTAGTACGCTAATCAAATAGAAGGACAGTAAAAGCTCATCTTTATAAGGCCACCCTGACAATCTGCTTCCAAAAGATCCCACACAGTCTTGATGGCCACATGGATGGAGCATTCTATTCTCCCAGGAACCAGAATACACGCTATAGCAACCGGGGACAATAGCAACCCTTAATTCATTCACATTTTCTTTTCTTCATTTCACCAATTTGTGATATTTTATAAAGTAATGAGATTGAGATGATATATATGAAAATACATCACATGAATCATGAAAAAAATCACTGTAGCAACTCTATAGCCATGACAATTTCTGTTGAGGGTCTCCATTGAGACCATGCTGTTGGAGGGAAAAGGACTCGGTATTATGACACGTAAGGTCAGAATGTAATTTTAAATAAGAAAACCCTTTCCCCCCAGTTAGCAAAGTCTCTTTGCAATAGGCAACAATAACCTGCTTTTCAGATTTACTATAAAAGGAAACCTTAAACAATCAGTAGTTGGGTGGTAAAATGTTCCCTAATTGTTGGGGTTCAGCACAAGATTTGCAGAACGGTCAATTCCATGTCCCAAGAACTTTTTGAAATCCTTTTGTATGTCTATATTATATATTTTATGCTTTTAAACATTCTGGAAACATTTAGATGTTTAAATGGTAAACATTCCAAAAGGTAGTGGAATCTCCCAGGCACTTTTTGAAGCCACATTGTATATTTATGTAGAAACCCTGGTGATGCAGTTGTTAAAGTGCTCTGCTGCTAAGCAAAAGGTGAATGGTTGGAATCTAACAGCTGCAAAGGTGAAGATATGGCCGCCTCCTTCCATTAAAAGGAAGATGCTGGGATTCTCTATAGGGCACCTCTGCTGTCCTACACAGCCACTAGGAGTTGTAGGTACATGACCACATAAATATCTGTGATATCAAGAGCAACAACAACCACCATAGTCATCAAGGCGATTCTGACTGATAATAACCCTCTGCGGCAGGGGTTCTCACCCTTCCTGGGGCTGCGAGCCTTTCATACAGTTCCTCACGTGGTGGTGACCCCCCACCCCCAACCATGACATTGTTTTTGTTGCTATGTCATCACTGTCATTTTGCCACTGTTCTGAATCAGGTGACCCCTGTGAAAGGGTCGTTCAACTCCCAAAGTGGGCGTGACCCACACATTGAGAACCACGGCTATGTATGGTTTCTGAGGCTGTTAATCTTTACGGAAGCCAACTGCTACATTTTCTCCTGTACAATGCCACGAGAGCTCGATAGGTGTATGGACATATGGATATTTTATTAAAAACCCTTTTACCATATATGACAGATATCTATTTACTAAAACATGCTCACTTTAGGACAGTTTTGGTTTAGAAATGGATTTTGTTTATAAGTGAAAGAAATTTAAAGCTAATTAACTAAAACGTTTTATGAGTATGGGAGCTCATTAAGGAGACAGCATATCAATCTCTTTGAAATATTCCAAACATTTGTTGAAATAATCTATTTTAATATAATTATAATGGAAAATTCAGGAGCAATCCATTAAATATTTTGCTTATTAGCATTTTATATATTTTAAAAGGACAGCCTATTGCTATTATTTTTAAAACAGCCTCTCCAAGGAACTTTGAATTCATTTTGAAACTATATAATTTTTATGATCATGAGGTAGAGTATCATTCAAAGATAAAAATTCATGTAGGCGCTATTCCAAATATATGATGTGGAATGAGATATCTAAGTGTTTTTGAGAATGTATAACAATCTGTTACAACATTGCAAATGTTGATGAAATTACATACTTGGGGTGCTCAGAGATCAACTGTTACTTTATAAAGATAAGCATCAGTTTGCTTTTCCCATATAGCAGACCTCTCCTTAATCCGGTGACTTTAAGGAAGTATTTGTTCTTGCAAGTGTCTGGGTCAGCAAGGTAGATCAACTGAGCCTGCCTGGGATTGCACATGCACCTCTGGTTAGCTGCCAGCTCAGCAGGTGTTGGGCTAGTCTAGAATGGTCAGAAGGAGGATCGCTCAGCTCCTCTTCATGGACTCACTCAAGTCTTGGGGGTTTCCCAGGTCCCTGCATAGGCCATGTAGATAGGATGTTACTTAAGGTAGCAGGAAGACAGGGGTTCCTGGGGGCCTAGCCTCAAAACTTGCAGTCAAGACAGTTTGGACTCATCGCAACCCTTGGTATAAAACAGAACGAAACACTGCCCAGGGGTGGGCCAGCTTCCGTCTCCTCAAGGGCCTTCCTCTTTTTCACTAACCCTCTGCTTTGCCAAGCATGATATCCTTGTGCAGGCCCAGATCTCGCCTCATAACATGTCCAGAGCACATGAGATGAAGCGGCACCATCCTTGCCGCTAAAGAGCGTTCTGGCCATACTTCGTCCAAGAAGATCAGTTAATTCTTTTGTCAACATTAAACATTCTTCAACAGCACCAAAATTTTACACATTGATTTCTTCATTGGTCTTCCTTACTCCATGGCAAACTTTAACATGTCTCTATGTTTACTGAATGATTGACTGGGTTATAAAGAATTAAATAATGCTATGATTTTCAATGTCTCTTCATTCTCCCCAATAATCACGTCTTCAGGTTTTTCTTTTTATTGACTAATCTGCTGACTCCTATTTCAAATCAAGTTCGACAGAAAACAAAGCATGTAAAAACACGGGTGAATCATGGTTTGCCATTTGAATTCCACTATGAAAACAGTCCTTTAATTGTTATAACATACGCCTGCTTCTTACATGTGGGTTTATGAGGGTTTGGGATTGATTTCTCTCTAATCACAGAGCATGAAGCACTCTTCCTTTCTAAGTAGTTTCTTTTCCCACAGTCATTTCAGTATCCACATCCCATTCTCTCACACCCATGTTTCTGAAATAATTTTTGTCAGGGAGTGGTATATTTTATAAAAGTATTTAAGAGGACAGGGTTTTATATAATCCCAAAAAATTTTGCTGAAAAAATATCTAACAAATTCTAAAAAATAACAATTTAAATAAAGTCTTCCTTCTTAAAGGAAGTATTTAAGAAGAGAATGAAGGGGAAAATAAACTTCTTTCCTTTTTTGCCTGCAATGTTTAAATTTTTCTGTCAATTTCAGTGGGCAGGATTACCAGTGGTTTGGTCATTAAAACATAAGTCACTTGTAAACCAACATGGTGGGATATGATTGGAGTGGATGCAACACCTTGACACTAGTCACAGTCCTGGTGAAATTAATTGGCTTGTGGCAGGGGTGGTATTGCCTGCTTCCAGTATAAGTGGACCCGATGGGAACTTTGTTTGCTTTCTGCATAATCTGGATCCTGCATTTTGTTTTTCAAACTCTGTTCCTTGGACTTGATTCAGTGGCCTGCCATATTGTCTGTTGATCATGGGAGTCATCACAGACTTCTGAACAGACATGCTGACCTTTGACTCATTGCCTCTAGACCTGACCTGCTTACCTTAAATTCAACCTCCGTTATAGCCACAAGCCTATAATCAATCAGCTGATCATAGTCCCCAAAGCTATGTGTGTCAAAGTCTCCAGCTTAATATCTAACCCCACAAACTAGAAAATACCTGGACTTAATATTGCCTGCTCCTACCTAGACTTGTGTGTGGCAATTGTGTGTTATGTATACACACATATGTGTGTATGCATGTCAAGACATTATATATGTGTGTATATGTATGTGCATATGTGTGTATATATATTGTATATTATGTCTTCTTCAGAGACTCCAATTTTGGACATTTCTTTTGCCTGAATTTTTTTTGCAAGTAAGTTTTGTAGAACTAATGTCAAGAAGTTAATGAGAAAGATCATGACCTTTTTGTTAAGAGAAAAAAATTATACAGAATGAAAATTGTCATTTCAGCATAGCATATGAAAAAGATATTTGGTAACAAAGGGTCAGCTAAAAACCCTGCCTTAGTTTCTCCCTGATTGCATAAACCTGGATGAGTTATTTCACCTCATCAATCCTTAATTTTCACATCTATAATATGAGAAAATTAATACAGGGTTTTATGAAGAAGAAATGAGACCCCTGAAGGAGATTAGGAAATTAAAAAATTATACCCCAAATAGGTATTATTGCTATCTTTTAAAATATGGCTTATGAAGCTCACTATACATCCTATTTTATTATATTAAATATGTCTTTATTTTATCTCAATAGACTTCTCATATTTAAAGGGAGAAGCTTGCATTTTATGATTTCTAAAAGTGGAAAAATGCTTTGGGTGAAAATTTTTATCTCATATATGAGGACAACTTTAGCTTTTAGTATGCAAAAGATGCCTTTAGATAAGATTCTGTTGAACAGTCCATGGCAAAGTGCTAATAAAACTTTCCGACATGAGCTACAGTCACATTCGAAGTTATGAGATCAAGAATTACAATTTGCAATAATTTTCAAAACTTCATTAAGACCCTGATAGAAATGTATTGTCACCTTCATTTTCCTCCTTACTAATACTTAGAAACTCCAATTTCAAAAAAATCAGGATGACAATATCTTGAAATGTTTCTGTATTTGCAGCCATATAGACATACAAAGAACAAGAGGACACACTAAATTTATAACTTAAGGGCACTATAGCCAAAGACCCAGCTCTGTAAGGCTTGTTTTATATTATGCAGGTTTTTCTTAACGATGTCATTTTTTTCGAAAATATTTTAATGTTTTTAAGCTGCCCTTTTGACCTACTTATATGTTTGTTACTTTACTGCCTCCTGTCTAGTGCTTCATTTTTGTTGGGTAAAATAGACTCTTGATGAGAGAATTCCCAACTGAATACATTTGCATGGCTTTTAATACTGTCAGAAAAAACTGCCATCTCATGTCATTTATTTGTCACAGTGGTATGCACAGTCACAATATTATATTGTTAAACAATATTGGCTCATCTTCAACTGAGGAAACGGCTGTCGGTTTGTGAATTGACATTCACTTACATGTTACCAGAAAGGTTAGTGTTTGAAGAATACTGATGGCAGCTCTGCTGTCTCCGTTGGGATCCCATTTTACTCAGCCTATCTTTTCCAGATATTATTGTTGAACATTTCTACTGACTAGTAGAATTAATCTGTTTCATGCATATTTATTTCTCCTATTTGTTGTCCTCCTATTTCTAATTCTCTAATTCTGCTAGGCTCCTTTAGAGAATCCTCTCACTATCAGGATAAGCTAAACATGGAAGTAAAGAAATGGATTACTTTGTAAGAGAGGCTTAATAGAAAGCACTTCAGACCATTGCATTTGACTCTCCAAGGCCACAGATATGAAGTTCCAGAGAGAGAGAGAGAGATTCCACATCTGATTATTGCAAGCCCTCCAATAATCCAAAAGTCATCCTGAAAAATTTCAACATAGAAATCCCTCCTGTAGCATTTCTAACTGATACACTTTCATTAACTATAGAGAAATCTGGAAGAATCCTCCTTGATTAACAGATTAGCCTTAACATCATCAGGGATAAGACATCCATCTACTCTTCACGTATTGAAAAGCTTGTTACCTGACAATTTGCATTAACAACAACTTTGAGACATTTTCAGATAGTGCCTCTAATAGTCCAGGCTCCAAGTAAAGTTACAGTCAGATCCTGGGAACCCTCTGTGTGTCACCACAAATGATGCATTGGAGGACCAGTGACAACGAGGCTACATGAGGGACAATGACCAACTTACTCTGAGCTGTATTCTCCCGTTTGTCGTTTGTCTGGACATCTTGCTTTGGTCACAGAGGGGAAGAGGTGGTGTCAGGACAGCACAGTGTTCCTGGGGTGCAGGGTGAAACTGGGTAATGAGGAACTCAAAGAGAGTAGGGAAGGGGCCCTCTAGAGCAACAGGACTCAAATTGGCAGAGGACAAGTGTGGGTCCCTCCCGGTGAGGGTGGTGGAAAGCAGAGACAGGCAGGCAACACCTACCACTACCACACCACCACTCCCAAACCCTGCAGGCTACTAAGGCTTGGTGAACAAGGGATGAGGAGGATGCATCACTTTCTGAGTCATACTAACTGCACCAAACAGGAAGTCATCAGTGGGGTCAGGCAGGGCATCAGACCTGAAACCAGGGTATGGAACCGGATCCTCCAATATTCCACCCACAGGCCTGTGATCTTCTTTCATTCAATATCAGTGCATGTGTTGCATGAGTGTGAAGAGGAATCTATAGATTGGCATCGGACACATGGGCTACTATCAGACTTACGGACTTGGTTTGGACTGGGCTGGGATGTTTCCTTAATGGACTATTACTCTTTGATATAAAGTTCTCTCTTACACACATATGAGTGTCTATGATTTTGGTTAGCTAGTCAACCCAGACTAACACCCTTAGGTGTAGTCACAGTGTCAACCCCTCTCTTTGAAAGCCTTCCTCTCTTTAGCTGCCCCTCTGCTTTACCAAGGAAATGATGCATAAGAATGTCAACAGCTACTTCCTCCAAAGTGGGCAGCTGAGACCTTCTTTGTTATCCGTTCTTAGTCTGTAAGGTCCTCTGAAATCTTTTCACCTTGGGTGATCCTGCTGGCATTCAAATTACTGATGACATACCTTCTAGCATCACAACAGCACACAAGTCATCGTGGTATGACATACTGAAAAAAGTACAGTGGTGTTTGCAATTACACAGTAACTTGCCCTACCCTTTTTACCAGTCCCAGGCAGGGAAAGTTCACTTGGTGGCTATGTGCTATTTACATATAATCTTTTGTCAGTTGGAGAAGATTATGAGTGAAGGAGTAGAATCTAGCCTGTCAATCATTTTATAGCCAGTGAGGCCTCTGTGTGAGCATGGCCTTCCTTTGAGGATTCTGCGAATTCCTATGTTTTCTCCTTGGAAGTGGGAAACACTCTCTCTGCTCACTCTCTGGGAGACATCTACTGATAAGACACATGGAACTACACTGATAGACCCCATGCCCTGAAAACTGGAGGAGCCCCATGGAGAACCAGGCCAGCACTGAGGTGCTTTTAATGTAAGGTGGCCAGACATTCCAGACTTTTTAACAATTTGTTCTGCGTCCCATGGCAATTTAAAATTAAATAAATATATTACAATACTATTTTTGAGTTCTATGAACATTTTTGTTGCTCCACATAGACCAAATTTTTAATCAAAAAACCCCCTTCTCCCCAGTCAATGGTGTCCTGCTTAAAATCTGCTCACTTTATTATGCCAGTGGATCCACAAGTCTTCCCACTAACTGGTCTATGATTTTCCTGCATCTGGCATCATTGCATGTGCTTTGTGAGTCTGAAGAAGACTTTATAGATTGGTATCAGACATTTGGGCTAATATTGGACTTAGGGACTTAATCTGGACTGAGCTGAGCTATTTTCTTCAATATTCAACTGTTATTGTATATAAAGCTCTTATATACATATGAGTCTCCCTAGATTTGTTTCTCCAGCTTACCCAGACTAAAACGGCTTTAGAAACTTTGGTTAGAAGAGAGTGAGGTTAAATAACTCACAGACCCTGCAAAGAGAAATACCTTACTATTGCATTATTACTGGGCAATTTTTTATCATCTCTATTCAGTCATGAAAAAATTAGGCAAAGTATATTGGTGTGTACCCTGTAAAATAGTTATCCATTGTTCTTCAGAAGTGACAAAGCCATAAAGACTGAGAAAATGCCATAGACTAGTAGAAAACCAGGAGACAACTATTAAGTGTAATATGAAATTCTCCACTGGATCCTGGATCAGAAGAAAGAGCAGAAGTAGGAAAGCTGATGAAATTTCAATAATATCTTATCATTGTATGGTGTCAAAGTTGTACTGTGGTTAATAAGTCTAAATTTATTTCAAAATAAAAAGTTGAAAAGGAGTTGCATCATATGATTAATATAATTGATTACACTGATAGGATCATTTTTGAGAAATTTAGTAAGGCAGGCTCTGGAATTATGTTCTCTAGTATATATCAAGCCGATTTATTATTCTTAAAAAGTGCTATTCTAAGTTACCCGCCTCTATGCTTCTACAACTTTTACAGTGTCAACCACGTAATTTTGGTGTACCATCTCAGAAACTTTGTGATTAGTGTTTTTTTCTAGTAAGGGCAATTTAAGAAACTTAGTCAGTTGTTTAAACCTGGGAGTTTTGCCAAGCCTTATGGGTATATTTGCATTAAATTTACACCTTACAACTTTGTTCTAATGTTGCCTCTAGTCACTTAAGCTCTGTCTTATATTCAGTTCATGCAAATTACTACTTTAAATCCAAGAATCTGAGGCTATATGTTGTCTCATGCTCAAATTTCAGCAACTCTGTCGATTACTCTTCTGGTTCTGAGCTGGCAGCAAGCTTCATTATGTCATACACTGCCAGAACTTCCAAAATGCTTGCTCCATCTCTGAGGGGTATCAATTAATGTATTTGATGGATTTCATGCTTGCTCCGAAAAGTGTCTTCATTCTCACAAGGGCTAGGTCCCATCATGGCCATCTTCTCCCTAGTCTCTAACTGCCAACCAAGCCTCAGAGTTGATAAAGAGAGTCTTATTTAATGTACTTTTCTTTTTTCCTCATCTCCAATCAAGTCCTTTCTTTAACCTTAGAAATCAGACAACTTCTGTTAGGCTAGAAATTCAAGATAATTTCCCTGAGATGGAGGCACTGTGAATTCAGAAGGAACTTAATCACAAACATCCTGGACATTGCTCAGTGCACCTTCTTCCTTGATGCCAACTAACATGGGGCCAAAACAGACCCTTATTTTAGCACCTACTGAATCCTCACTGGGACCCCTGGTTGCTAGAGGTTATACATTGGGCTGTTAACTGCAAGGTCAGCAGTTCAAAATCACCAGCTGCTCTGAGGTAGAAAGGTCCTGCTACTTCCTTAAAGAGTTACAGTCTTAGAAACTCATGGCGGCAATTCAACATTCACCAGTGGGATTACTCTGAGTTGGCAGTGACTCAGTGGCAGAGTTTTGGCTTTGGTAGCTTTCACTATTGGTGCATGGAAAACACGGAGTTAACACCCCTTCTTACTTGAAAAGCTATTTCTTTATCTGTTTAATGTGTAATGCTGAGTTAATGCAATGAGTTCCCAACACCTGAAACAAATTCAAGCTCCATTAATGTTTCTCATCCACTCAACTACCAAATACGATGATTTATGGTACTTAGCAGTGTACTAACTTGTTTTGTGTCAATGCAAGTCATTTACGGTATGCTATGAGACAAATTACTCAAAAGCATGGCAATGCATCATAATGCATGCAGTTCTCTTTTGCCCAAATTGTGAAAACATATCAGGAGTATACATTTAAATTAATCAAAGGATCTATGGTAAACCTTGGTTAGATGTCAGAATTTCTTTTTATTAATGGGAAAGATGATATAAAATATGCTCGTTTCTGTTCATAATGATGTTGCCATTTAAGATTTGCTCCCTGTTACATTTTACCGTTTTTTAATGTCAGGAGCCATTTTCAGTCATATCTTAAAATAACTTGGTTTGAAATTCTACTAGGAAAAAAAGTTCATGTTATGGACAATAAAAATGAATAAATAGGGGTTTCCTAGACACAATATTGTCTTCCATGCACTTAGCACATTAAAGATTGGATATTTTAAAATCAAGAAGTTAAAAATCAAGCAACCAAATCAATGTGAAGGGGTGGGGAAGTAGTGGAGATCCCAAACCCATCTGCAAGTTAACACATTAAAGACCAGATAAACTAGGAATCTGTCCACAGTGTGCTAACATAGACCTGACAATTATGTTTCCTTTTTCATGACTAAAGGTAAAATTGAGATGTTATGGGCTATATGTAGGAAAGATTCTGAATAGATTTACTGGCCAAGCATCAGCAATTGTGTTTCCACAAAGATATCATTTAAGTCTATGCTTTGGTTTATCTGGTGACCGTTTATTAGGGTTTAGGGGAATTCAAAACTTTTTCATGAAATGAATTTACCCCCAAACACTGGAGGAGGAGAGACTGCACTGTTAATGGCTATTGTCTTTGGGGGATGGAGAGTTGGGGAGGGGGTTCCTGTCATCTCTGACTCATTTCATCACTGTGTAAAGAGAGGAAAACTCTGCCCATTTCGGCATCATCTATGATATGCAATACTACTGCCAAATATGTCAGCATCACACCACCACACGCGTCACTACCATATGATACATTGGCAGACTAGTGCCTGCCTTGAAGAAATAAATAATAATTACTGTGCTTGAATAAATTAGTCTGAAGAGGGATTCATGGGTATTATTCCCCTTAGTACACACAGCCATCTGAGGAGCTATGAACTATCATTATTCCCATTTTATAGTACAGGGTATGAAGGTAAATAATTTCTCACAATTATAAAACAGCTATTTCTACTCATGGGTATCTCTGTGCAGAAAGCAATAGTATTCAAACGCAGCTCTCTGTGTGCTCCCTGAATTCATTCTGTCCATGCTCCAACATGATTTCAGAGTTCTATTTTGTATGTGAATGGTAGGTCCTTACCATCAAGTTAATGCTGACTCAAAGCACCACCCCTCCCCTCCCTCCAAGAGAAGATAGAACCATTCTGATCCGTCTTCCTCTCTCCGATGTGAATAGATGGAGACGTTTCCAGAGCAACTCTTGGGCTGTCTCAAACACTCACTGCCATCAAACTGATTCCGACTTAATGGCTCTATAGGATAAGAATTGCTCCTGTGTCTTTCTGAGATGGTAGCTTTTTATTTTTTTTTTGGAGTTTTATTTTAACATTTGGAGTTTTATTTTAACATTAATTAAAAGGCATATGAAATTATCTTTCTGATAAAACAACATCTGAAAATATTCTGACCATTGCTAAGGTGTAGGATCTAAAGCAACTGCCTCTAGAGAAAAGGTCAAACCAGTTACAAAGCTGACATTTCCATGAACAGGAATGGAATATGCTTTCTCCATCTCTGGGGTTTCTTCATTCTATTTTTCAGCGTAGATCATCATTCCTTTTGATTCCATAGCTTGGGGCTACATATAGGCAATGCTGACACTTTCATATTTATCTCATCTTAACCTTTACTTAAACCCAGCCCTAAAACTATCAACTCCTTCCTGAAAACTTCCACCTGGCGATTATTCAACACCTTCAAATTATAAGTACCTATGTCTGAACTCACTACCCTCCACCTCAATCAATTATCTTATTTAAATTCCATATTTTTACCATGGCAGCACCATATCTGTAGTGATTTGAAATCTTGATAACCATATCATTCTGGCATGCTATGCTGCAGTACTCTGAACTGTTAATTATAGAGTCATTAGCCACCCAGAGTAATTTTATTCTGATTATCAGTTTTAATTAATTAAAAGTAAATATTATTAGAAATACAGGTCCTTAATTGTATTAGTCATATTTCAAGTTTTCAGTAGCTTTGCTATTGACTGCCATCAAGTTAATTCTGGTTCATAATGATGCAATGTATTCTAGAATATAATTCTGTATGCTTTTTTTTAATGCTAATCATTATGGTAGCAGATGTCCAGCCTCTCTTCCATACCACTGATGGGTAGATTTGAACCACCAGTTTTGCAGTTGCCATTTGTGCAGTGGAAAGCTAGACCATAGTCATTATCACAGAAAGCACCATAGCTTATGCTGTTCTCGGGATTCCAACATGAGTCCCAGTTTCTGCAGATGAAATCCTTAGTCATTCTAGATGTTCTCAGAGTCTACTGTTTTATAGTAGTCTCTGTCTCTGTCTTTCATCCCCAACAGGTAAATGTTGTATGGGCTTTTCTTGTTATTTCACCCCTGAGTGCTCAGATACGTGCTATTCTTGGAATATCTCCAAACAAAAGTCAAGAGGTGGAGAAGGCAAGGCAGCTTGGCACTCCCAGCAGCGATGGTTTGTCGTGGATGTTGAGCACATGGCTGGGACTAATTGTAGGTATTTGTAGGAGCCCTGGTGGCACCAAGGTTACAAGTTGGGTTGCTAACCACACGTGCAGCCCTTCACAAATACCACCTGTGCCTTGGAGCCAGATGACACATCCCACTCTGGAACTGCCATCCCACAAACCCGCAGGGACCGTGCTGCTCCATTCTGTAGGCTCTCTATGAGTCAGAATCAACTCCATGGTGACACAATTGGTTTTGAGTATTATAGGACTCCACATATTTCTCAAGAATGCCATGTTCTCACTTAATGATTTTAAAAGGGATATTTCGACCATATCTTTATTCCATGCAGATTCTGGCTACCCACTAAGGGCCTCTTTAGACCTATAAGCAGATCCTTTGGATTTTTTTAAAGAAATATCATGCAGTGATCATTTTTCCATAGCTTGGTATTCACTTTTTCAACATTATGTCTTGCTAATGCTTGTCTATGCTAGTTGATATTAAACAGACTCATTTGATTTTTCACCAACCTTTTTTTTTTTAATTCTAGGGGTTTTTGAAAACTTATTTTGCTTCATTTATGAAACCTTCCTTCTAATATTCTTTTAGTCTCGTGGAATTTATCTTCCATTGTATCATTTCAAATTTAGTTCTCCAACCTTTTGTATCATTTGGGAAAAGACTCTACCTATATTCCATCTGTGTGGCTAGCATATGTTCTGTTTGTCCAGAAACAGCCCTGGTTTATACATGTTGCCCCAGAACAATTACTAATAATATCCATCACACTCTCAAAAACGGCTCCCATTTGAATGGCAAATTGTTGCATCACTTGCCTGCATATCCATCGAGATACTAAGGAAGGAAACATCTGTTCTCTTTCCATTCTTTGTTGGATGCTTTCTCACAGAGTGACGAGTGTTATGAGGTGGCTGGCAAGCGATGTGGCAGTGAGCATGGGGAGATCTTCATGAAAATGAGTTGGTTTTTTTCCTGGTCGACTCTCCAGGTTGTGTGTAACATTCCATCCTTTGAACAACACTCCAGGGTAGCACTATCACAGTTCTTCATCTGCACGCCTACACTTAGCACTCCTTCTCCTCCGACAGCAGATGTCTGATACCTTGATGGACTCTGTCTTATGCACTGAACTCCCTTCTCCCTAAACAGTCTCTTCAGTGGCTCTGCGCCAACCCTCAGGATTAGCCACTCTGTCTTGTCACTCTGAAGGGTTATGAATACTAATGATGAAATTATTATAATTCCGGTATAGATGTGTTAATGTTTTTATTGACCTTAAAAAAAAAACACCTGTTACTTTAACCTCAAGCAACATCTTCCAGCTTCTTAAAAAATAAACTGCTCTCCAGATTTATATTTGTCCTCTGGAATTCTAAGACAATAGTCCATAGATGCAGTAGTTTCAAAGACGTCCCTCATGAGTTGCATAGATTTGGGGTTTTGTTTTGTTGGGGTTTTTTTGCAGACGCTACATCTTATGGAGTGCTCAAAGCCCACTACGAACTGATAGATTTATTCATGATTTGCTGTGTCTTTATGTCTTTGTTGTTTCTGTTTTTCACCTTGTTTTCAGCTCCAGAAAATGTTAAGGAGTGTTACCTATATCTTTATAATTATGAACTGTTTAGGCCATAAAAGAAAGCATGAAAACATATTATACATCTTCTTTCAGCTCTGTAAAAGACGATGGTGGATCCATTGAAACTTGAGATGCAGAGGTCTTCTGTGCATACCACCTACGGAGCAGAAAGTCCTCCTTAGCTAGCCAAAAATGACCCTTTCATTTTGTAGTAATGTCAATAGGACCTTTTTACATAACATCTGAAGATTCCTACATAAAACAGGAGAATGTAAACTAAGCAGATGTTGCATTCAGAATAAATAAACCCCCCCCTCCCACACACACACATACACACACACAACATTAGAAGGAAACCTGCAAATACCCTGCTTTGCTTTTTGGCTGGAAAGGCAACAAGAGTTCTACAGAACATAACAGCTGGGTGAAATGAATTCCAATACCCAGAGTGAAACTTTCAGATATAGGGCTTGTTGCTGAGTCATCAGAGTTTCTCTCCCGTGCTTCATCATTGAGGAAAATCAAGGTTTTGGACTTCCTGGGCAGTCAGCTTCTGAGTTTCTTTGTAGGTAAAAGGGGGGCTTTATGGGGGAGGACAGCAGCAGAAACTCTGTAGGTGAAATTTCTAACATTTCAAAGAAGGTGAGGGAAAAGAAATGAAGAGAAAATGTGCTTTTAAGAAGCCCAGGTCTTCTTTTCTTGTGACACCACTAATAATCACTTAGGAGTGGAAGCTAGAATTTAGTTGCTGGGTAAGCAAAACAGAACAAAAACTATTCTAGCTGACTTTTAATAGTTGGAAACCAAAAATAAACGTAAAGGTAGAATCAGTTTACTACAAACCCCTTCTCCATACTAACATACTTTGCCTAGAATACTTCCTGGAGACATTCGGTCTATTACTCAAAGGTGTCTCAATAAAATATATCTAATGAGATGTTTTTCATTCATCTGTCTCCACTGAGAGGTTTTTCCCCAAAATGTAGAGATTAAAAACTATAAATTCATCCAAAATTATTCCAATTCAAATATGCACATTACTAATAAATTCTCTCTCAGTGTGAGAAGATTATGTGGAATTTGAACTTGCAAATCCATTTCCAAAATAGATAATCATTAATAAAATTAAGACAACTCAGTTTCTATACAAATATGCGCTAAGTAACTAAGGTAGAATGAGAAGAAATTTAAAGGAGAAAGGCCCCAAAGATGCCACGGAGCATAGTGGGCTTTGACAATTAGCATAACGCTGTCTCTCTGATAGACCGCAGCCGGAATCAGCTTTTAGGTTCCCATGCTTTTACAATACGGGTCCTTCTACTGTCAGCTAGCGATGATTCTTACAAGGTTAATGTTCCTGTTGAGTAGGACACATCTCCTGGGAGCATCTGCGTTTTAAGTCATTCCACCCTTTGGATCAAGGTAGAATATTTTCCATTTGTCACTGTGAGAAATGACAGGCTACATATAACCTTGAGGACTCAGGATACAGCTTAGCAGTAGGAGGTGAGGCTCAAATACTCTAGAGTCAATTAAGCAGAATATGGAGCAAACCTATATATGACAAGGTCATAATATGATTCAGCAGTTTCAGTCTAAAGAAAGACAGCCATGACCTGAATGAGAGTAATAAAGCGCAACACAAAAGTAGATGCTAATTCTGGAGTCCAACCGGCTCCCATGGCATAGTGGTTAGACATTGAACTGTGATCTGCAAACCCAGCAGCTTGAGACCACCAGACACACCGCAGGAGAAAGAATGCACTTTCTACTCCAGTAGAGTGACGACTCAGACAGGGCCATGAGTCGACATCAACTGCACAGTCGCAATAGTGGCGGAATCAGTGAATATATTTGATATATTTATTTGCAGGTGTTACAAATATTTTGGGGAAGTCAAATGTGAACACATCTGGAATAACGTAGTGTGATGGGTAGGTTTGTTATGCCAACATGGCCACAGAAGATTGGTGGATCTGTTGTGACGGCACAGCCAATGAACACGCAGGATGAATTGAAGGGCAGATACAGGAAGTGCTTCGCAAGTCCCGCCCCCTCTCTCTCTGTTGTTGTTGTTGTTTCCTGATCTTCGGACCAGAGAGCGGCCTTGTTGGTCCTGTGCCTCGACCTTCAAGCAACACTACCTGTGGGACACCTAATTGTGGACTGTGTCACGGTGAGTTGAGGATCCTTCAACCACTACTTCGCCACGCTTCTGGGATATACATCTCTTGAGCTGGGGACTGTTGGACTCTGTTATCTGGCTGACTGTTGGAGACAGTTGGTGACAGTTGGTGACTGTTGCTCTGCCATTTGGGGCCTGTTACCAGATAGCCTGGATTGCTCTACAGAGGACTATTCAGCGGCCCTCAAGAATTGAAGCACTGCTAGTCTTGTAGTTGCCTCATGCAAGTGAGTTGCACCGAGCAATCTGTATTGCCTTATAGTTAACTTGTTATCTTTTTATCTTATATATCTTTCTCAGTATATAAACATATAAAAAGGCATTACTAGTGTCCTGAATTTTATTTCTCTAGAAGAACCCTGTCTGACACACTTAGTAACCTACATAATAGTTCCGGCAACACTACTAGAGACCGATGTCATTGACTGTGTTATGGTGCAGGGTACAGCGAGTAACTGACAACTATGGGTTCCATCAAACAGGTTTCCTAGCTTTCTAGAGAGAAGTTGATACTCTTTGGCACCGTTCACACCCTGAGTTGATGTAATAAATAATATGTCCCTAATTGAGGTTTTGTCATTTCGGGCAAGGTTTCAAAACAGCTTCATTTGTATACAGAAATACCAGATCTGCCATTTAAATGCATTTTAACATTACTTTTTAATATCTCTTTCTCTATTTACAATTCCAATAACTAACGTCTGCAAACTAGTGATTTTTCTTTCTTTGTTTTCGGACATGAATATCCTTGCCCATCACCCCTGTCTCCTGTGACAGTTGCCTCTTGTGTCCATTCAAGTCAGTGCAGGGCCAGGGTGAAATGACCAGAAACTTCCTAACTGCGTCTACTCCTGCCACCCTCCCTGGTGAGGTGACACATAATGGAAGAAGGCTTTTTTTCTAGCCCACCCTAACCAGCTCATGCAGACTCAACTTTTAAGTCTCCTAAGTCTTTTTATGCAGCTCTATGGCAGTTTGGATCTGAATAGCATTGGTAATTTTTAATCCAAGCCACAAGAGTAAATAGAAACATAATGATATATATCTATATATGTATATATATATATATATCTGTTTTTGCACCAGTTTATTGCAAAAATAACATGCTTGAACCTGTTTCTAAGATCTGTGGATGGCTGCAGATAGGTTTTCTTATTAATGCACTGTTTTTTTCTTGTTGTAGTGCCTCGTTTCTAAGATCTGTGGATGGCTGCAGATAGGTTTTCTTATTAATGCACTGTTTTTTTCTTGTTGTAGTGCCTTGACACAAAATGATACTACTTGTGCAATAAAAAATATCTGATTTGGGAGCTGAGCCCTGGTGGCATAATGGTTGTGTGCGGGACTGCAGCCCACAGGGTTGGCGGTTCACATCCATCAGCAGCTTTCCAGGAGCAAGGCTGGGCTTCCTACTCCCACCAGGGAAGTGATGCCCGCCCCCCAAAAAATCTGATTTTGAATCTGATTTGAAAAATCAAATTTTAAACAAAGCATCTTCCCAAATCTCTGAAACTCTACAAGTCCATGTAAATTCTACTCTCCATAGTACAACGGTTTTTAAAGGGGGGGAAGAGGGACATTTTATGAAACACCAGAAAGACCTTGAAGATGAATTCAAGACATAGGCATGAACTCAGAAGGTTATGGTGAAAGTTTTGGAAAGTTACAAATGTATAATCTTGATAAGTCTTCTCAACACACACACATGACAATCTTGAGGCTTATTAAGAGGACATTTTAAGAAAATTCAAAAGTGCTCTGGTGAGTAAAACACTGGCATATTTGTGCCAGGGGATTTTGTTTTCCACCATGATAATGTTTCTACAGCTGGGTTCACTAGAGAAGCAAAACCAACGAAAGATATAAATATAAATTATTTATATGCATTATATTTATTTATGTCAAAACCATGACTCACACAGTTAGAAGCAAGCAAATCCAAGCCAAGGCAGGGTCTAAGAACATGGGTTAGATGTTGGTTTGAAGGCTTCTCCTGACTTGCGTAGCTGTAGGGACCACAGCTGGTGGATGCAGAGGAGAATGTCTCTAAGGTCAGCATCTCGGGCCTGTGACTACAGAGATGAGGAATCTAAGTTTGGCAGGCCCCATAATATGCCTCGGAACACTCCGATGATCGGTAGGCAATATCGTTGGTGTTGGGTCTAGTCCAAAGAACTGGAGGTTCATGAGCCCTATGGGGGATCCAGGCCCAGCAAAAAGAAAACAAGCTTTTTCACAGCTTCCAATTATTTAGGAAGCAGGACACACTCCTGAGGAAATTTCATTGCATCAGGGCAGTGACCTGGATAAGGTCCTCTTGATTGGCTGTGATTGCATCATGTTGGATGAGGTCTGCGGGATGAATAGGTACCAACTGTCAGATTACTGAGAATCATGGCGCGACCTCCTTGACACAAAACCTAACAAAGAATGTCCTAAGAAAACGTCACTGGGAAAACATACACCCTATAGTCATCCACCCACATCCAGATTTTGCCCCTTAACACTTAATTTTTGTTCCCTCAACTCAGAGGACATTTTGAAAGAAAATAATATCCTAAAGCTGCTGTTTGCATGTGACGTAGATAACTGAATGCAGATTCCTTCAGGGGAGAATTGGATATGTGGAAACATCATCTTAAGAAGTATATACACCTGGAAGAAGATATTTGTCACATCAATAGCTTCACATATTGATACTTCACAATGGTTTCTATGATTCTGTAGTGATACCATTTCACCTGCCGTTACGTAATAGGGCCAGGAAAGTAAAATTGCTGTTTAATTTAAATGGGCTATTTAAATTAAGAAGGTATTGAGTGTTCCATGGAGCTTATGCTGCATGTTGATTTCTATCATCCTTATCTAAAGACAGACAAAAGTTTAAATTTTGGTTCTTGGTCAGAATAATAATCAATATACCTATTTTGTTTTTATTTGGTTGTTTCAAATATGAAGGCTTGCTACCGATTTCAAATAAGCTGAGCTTTTGTTTCTTATTCTACGTCTTCTAACATCTTGTGTTGATCTCTGTTAATAATAGATTATACATATAACAGATTACAGCCTATATTTTCACATATAATAGCTAGTAGCTACATTTATCAAAAATCATGTCAATTCTGTAACTAGACAGCTGTCAGCCTACGCTTGCTATTGTTCTGTGAAACATCTGAGGGAGGTCTCATTATTAGACATCTAACAGTTGGTATAAAAGGCTTACAAACTTTTCATCAAGATATTTAATTTGGTTCCTCAGTTAGCATTTTGCTTTTTCAGATCACAAATAAATCAAGCCTCTTCAATTACAGAATGACTAGTGATGCATTTAGAAATATTGAATTTTAAATTGGTAGGTATGCTCTGGGAATTGAAATCATCAGGGATACCATATTTTTATTGCCTTTTTTGTTCATAACCTAATTTTACTGATTTATCTATCATGATTTGATAGCTAGTCCAACCATAATGAGCTTAGCAAACTTAATCCAATAAGTTTATCTTTCAAATAAATGTATATCTAAGAATTCATGCTAAAATATTTGTATATATGGGGAGTACCCCCCAGAAAACAGAAAAAAACTCATATGGGCACAGCTCATAATACACATTTTTCCCAGTAGGCCAGGTTCTCAACCTGTGGGTTGCAACCCCTCTGGGGGTCAAACAGCCCTTTCACTGGGGTCACCTAAGACCTTTGGAAGACACATATTTCCGATGATCTTGGGAACACCACTTCTCTATCCACCTCCAGGGAGGTCCACCCACATGCAGATACACCTACATAGGAGTTCATGGTGTGGTGGCATCATTGTGCCAACCCCACCACATACACCCCATACAAATACAAATATATGTGACATGGTTAGCCCCTTAATGTACTTATGTGGACTGGTCACACATGTGTAGAGTGAAGCAACTAGGAAGAGAGTAGTTACTGTGTAGAAAGCCACTGCTGTGTTCAAAGCAGCAGAATTGGAGATAAAAATGACATTTCATAAATTATAACTACTGAGTAAATATAAAATCAGGTACTGTAAAATCATCAACTACTGAAAAAAAATCTGTACCATGGAAACTTTATCTAGATGCTGATCAGTCTTTTTATATTCAGCTGTGGTTGATGTGAATACCTCCCCTTTGTGGTAGAGAATGGTAAATCATAGGAAACTCGAATGAATGATATTGACTGAATTATGCCATGTATCATCTTTTTGTATTATTAAAGCTATTGTCACATATTATTTTCATTAGCAAACCATTCCATGACAATGGATGGTGTCGAGAAGAACATTAAGAAAAGAAAATATAATTATGGTGTTTTACAGTATAGTTTTACCTTAATAATTACAGCAGGAATTGAGAAACCACAAGATGTTATTTGTTGTGACATTCTATAGCCAAATTTCTGAAGTCAAACAAACTAAAATATGTTTTGATAGCAAGCATCCAAGCTGTTCCAGCAAGGATGCCAACTATTTTAGAAGCAAATCTGAAAGATGAAAGAAAGCCAGATTTGACCCAGGTAGCAAGTACCACAAACTAAACATAGCAGCCATTGAAGCTTCATATTTGGTGGCACTCAGAATTGTCAGAGCTATGAAATCTCACACCATTTTTGAGAATGTAGTGGTGCCAATGGCCAAATCATTATTTGTGTTATGATGGGATACTAATTTGTTATGAAACTCAATGTAATTTCCTTTTCTAATGACACTTTCCACCAAAGAATAGGTGACATGTCTGCTGATATTTTTGATCAGATAATTCAGGAAATTAATCTACTCTACCTCCAATAGTTAGCATCCAGCCTGATGAATCTACATACATTGCAAGCTGTTCATAGTTACTGGTTTGCGTGATGGTGACTTTAAAGATGAGTTTCTTTTTTGCAAACCTCTTGAAACAACATGTACTACACATGATGTATTTGATACAGTTGGTTCATAAGATCTTTTGGTAAAAGGATTGTAGTGTTTGCACAGATGGTGCTCCAGCTATGCTAGTATGTCTACCTGGATTTCAACATTTGGTACTGGATAAACCACTGGATAAATGAATCACTGTATGATTCACTGGCAGATATAACAATGAAGATACTGCCACAAAAGTTACAAGAAGTAATGGAAAGCGTTATAAGTTCTATCAATTTTGTAAAGGTGAGTACTTTAAATAGATCAACTATGTTCACAACTGTGCAATGAGTTGGACGCACCAAATAATGCTCTGCTATTTCACACTGAAGTGAGATGGTTGTTGAGAGGAAAAATTTTAAAGCATTTTATTGAGCTTCGTGATGAACTCAAAACATTTTTTAATAGAAAATAAGACTGCAGTTCAAAGTACTTTTCAGGAATATAAGTGAACTGTAGAAAATAGATTACTTGGTTACCATCTTTGCCATCTTAAATGAGTTAAAATAGTCACTGGAAGGCCCAAATGCAACATGCTTTCATTTGTCTGAAAATATCTGATTATTCCAAATGTAACTTCAGCTTTGACCAAAAAAAAAATGGATGAAAATAAATTTTACATGCTGCCTGCCTTATCTGATTTTTTTGAGAAACATAGCATTGATCCAGACAAAAGGATTATGATGATAATTTCTGTGAACAAACACTTGTACATGCTTGCAGATAAAATTTCATTGTAATTTCCAAATTTCCCTGACACCCCATTTGCACTTGCCAGAAGTCCATTCACAGTCAGAGTTGAAGATGTTCCTGAGACAGCACAAGAGGAGTTCATTGAACTTATTAACAGTGATGCAGCAAGAACTGATTTCTCTACAACGCCAATTACAAAATGTTGGATCGAGTATTTGCAGTCATATCTTGTACTGTCTGAATCTTTGTTGCACCTTCTTCCTCCATTTCCAACAACATATCTTTTGAAAGAGGGTTTTCCAGCTTGCTGGTTGTCAAGTCTAACTACAGAAGTAGACTTGTTGTGCAAGATGATCTTTGTTGAGCTCCTGCAAAGACTTCCCTGAGAATTTCTGTTCTGGTGAGAAAGAAACTGTCTATATCAGCTGTGATACTGACATTGACTTTTTATACATACTGTCACAAAAATGTAGCAATGTAGTTTACTATTGTTCTATTAAGACTCTTAGCCATGCTCCACCATGCTTCAGGACAAAATTTCATTATTTGTCATTAGAAATAAATAGTTCACAATGTGTAATTACATACTGTGTTTCTGATTAATCACTAAGCTTTAATAATGCTCAACTTGTAATAGTGAAAATACATCCTGCATGTCAGATATTTGCATTATGATTCACAACAGTAGCAAAATTAAAGTTGTTAAGTGACAACAAAAATAACTTTATGGTTGGCAGGGTCATCACAACATGAGGAACTGTATTAAAGGGTTGCAGCATGAGGAAGGTTGAGATCTGCGGTGCTGGGTGGGCATGGAAAAATGACCTCTGTTCGTACACCTGTTACACTGGCTGGGAAGGTTATCTCACAGTGAGAAAAATTTTCTCACTGGGAAAGTTTTCATAGAAATAGTTTCTCTCACAACTTGTTTTTTTTTTTTTTTGTGATGGGGAATTTAAGAGAACAGTGTGTAGCCATGAAATTTTGTTTCCTGCTTGAGAAAATAGCCGCAGAAACTGTTGTGATGTTCAACATACCTTACAAGGACAGCACTAAAGGGAAAACTCAAATGTGCGAGTGGTTTTCTCATTTCGAAAAAGGTAAAATTTTGATTGATGACAAACCCCTCTGGACATCCATCAATGCCCTGGACAGATGCAAATGTAGACAAAATTTTTGCCCTGGTGCTCAAAGAGCGACAATGGGTACTGCAGAGATTGAGAAATTATCTGAACTATCTTGGAGCTTGGTTCAGTGGATTTTGATGGAGGATTTTGAAGTGAGAAGGGATGTTATGAAATTTGTGCTTCTGACTCTGGCTGACAGGCTGAAAAGCATTCAGTGGAACTATGCCGGGCTTTGAAAAAGCAGCTCCTGTGTAATCCAGACTTTTCTCCAAGGTGATTACAAGGTCCAAGGTGATGGGACATGGTGCTATTCGTATGGCCTTGAAAGCAAACATCAATCAAGTCAGTGGAAGACACCATCATCATCTCACCCCCCAAAATCTCATCATGTGAAATCGAAGATCAAGGTGATGCTAATTTTTATTTTTTTTTAAAGTGGGGGGGAAAGTGCTTTTGGAGTTAGTTCCACCAGGTCAGACTGTTAATCAACTTTATATTTAGAGGTGCTGAAAAGATTGTGCAATAGTGTGTGACAAAAAAAAAAAAGCTCTGCTTTGTGGCAGGTGGGGGGACTGTTTTTGCCACAATGACAATGCATCTGTTCACACAGTCATCTCAGTGTGCCAGTTTTTGACAAAAAAACAGAGGGATGCATCTTTTTCCCCCCCACACCTGACTCACCTGACCTTACTCTGGGTGACTCATTTTTGTCTCTAAAATGAAGAGGGACATGAAAGAAGAGCAATTTGATGACATAAAAGAGGTGAAGGAAAAAAAAGAGGGAGGTGCGGTAAGGCATCCAAATAGAAGAGTTTGAAAAATGTTTCCAAGAATGGTATCACAGATTTACAAATTTATTCAGTGTACTGGAGAGTACTTTGAAGGTGATAAAGTTGTAAAAATAAATAAATAAATAAATAAATAGCTTACCTCCCAAAATATGTGCTTATAGGGGCAGCCCCTCATGTGTATTGTTACCACTATTTAGGGAGAAAAAGAAAATTATGTCAGAATTTATCTGGGTGTCTCAGTACCTAACAAGTGATAGATACATGGGAAGCATGCGATCATGTTTGCTGAAAAAGCAAATCCATTCTGAAGTAATCCTATGCCATTTACATATATAAAATTTGAAGGATGAATGCCTGGTATTTTTTAGTTTCTGTAGTACTCTCCTGTTATTTCCCTAATTGGAAAAATTATATATTTGATTGTTGAAAATGGCCATCACCTTCTCAAGTTCATGTGTACATTTTCTTGTACTATCGACTGCTGCTATTATAATAATCACAAATACTCTATCACTATTGAAAGTTGTCCAGAACAATAGTCTATAAGCCCATGTCCACCTAAAATGGAAAACACTAGTTGATTAGTTAAAATAGATATTATTCCAACCTACTACCCTCTATCAAGTTAAGGACTGCCATTTAAAAACTATTAAAGACTAGTGTGTTCAGCTGGGTTGACTAGAGAAATAGATCCAGTGATACTCACAGATGTTTAAGAAAGAGCTTTCTGTAAAGAAGTAATGACTTATGAAGACAGCCTCCCAGACCAGTCTATAAGTCTAAAAGGAGTCATGAGTTCCTTTTCAGACACACAGCCTCATGAAGTGATGCAGAATGCAGACTAGTGAGTGCGGAGTTGTGTAGATCTTAGGTGAGTGGAAACACACCAGAGCTCTGACAGCTCTCAGGGTGGCCAGTAAGCAGAAAGATGCAGGGGGAGAAGACCAGTTCCTTAGGTCCTCTGGATAAGAAGGTCACATCCCCAAAGACACAGCAGGAGGCTTTGGTCTGATTGGCAGGTGTGACTCCACCCCTAGCCAGGACTGTCTAGTTGACACAGAAGCATCTAATTAGCACAAATAGTGTTGATTATTTTGTGGCAGTTGAAAGGCACAAAAGATCACTCCCAATAATCTCAATTTTTTTAGGAAATATTGAGAAAGGTCCTCTAACTCACTGCCAACCCTTCCTCTTCAAACTCATGTGAGCTTGACCATCGTGTTTGACAGGATAGGGTCATGCATTCAGCTGACATCGTTTTACAGATCCAACTTTGCACTTTATTTTTCACTGGTATGGTTATCTTGGATATTAGCTTCCTGACAAAGAAAATATGTTCTCCTTGTTTGAGCATGTATTCAGTGGGCAGACTACAGAGCAAAGGAAACATCAGCCCTGTACAATGTTTTTCATGCTTAAAATGTAGCCCAGGAATCTACAGATAAATAAAACAGCACCCGTCTAGCAACCCAGCAGGCAGCACTAGTCATAATAAACCAGCAATAGCTCAAAGCCCAGAGAACACGGCTTGTTTTCTATGGTTGTTCCTGGTAATGGGAGCCAACGATAAGCATGGCTCATTGAGTTGAATGTATAATTTTAAAAGACTCACGCTCACCAGTACTTTGAAATGTTTTTCTATTCAATATTATTTTTTCTGGTATAATTTTCAAGTAAGAAAATGATGTTTTTGTAAGTTTTTGCCTGTGTTTTTGTTCACTGGTAAAGGCTTTTATTTCAGGACTAACAATTTTAAAAATGGCCTACATGAAAAAGCAGGGGCAAGAATGGCAACTGAGAGGTGAGATGAGCACCAGTTTAGGATTTTAATAATCTTTTAGTTTGAAATAAGGATGTATATTTCCTCTTGCTGCTGCAACACATGACCTTAAGCTTAGTAATTTTAGCAATAGAAATGTGTGTCACCTCCTATGTATCTCACTGACTACAATCAAAGGTTCAGCAAGGCTGCATTCCTTTCTGGGATCTTTATGGGAGGACCCCTATCCTTGACTTTGCCAGCTATGAGTGAGGACTGGCCTAAAGGCAGTGAGCTTGGTTTTTGACTTGCAGCCTCTGTGAATTCTTTAGCTCATGGCTTCCTCTGCCCCTCCATGTTCAAATCCAGCAACAGATGGCTGACATCTACTGTCATCCTTCTGATCTCTCCTTTTGTCCCGCTCTTCCACTTTTAAGAACTCTTCTGTTAACATTGGGGCCATTGAAGTATTCAGATTCATACTACCTGGCATTTTAATTTCCCCTTCCCACTTACAACAATATATTCAAGAATTGGGGGTGTTAGGACATGGTCATTTTAGGAGATCCATTATGCTGTCATACTATTATAAAAATAATGTGTCACATAATCATTACTGTGATTTTGTTTTTATTCCTTTTTAGCACAAATATGTTATCCATTCACGGATTGTCCCCTAATATTCATCTAGTTCAGCAGTTCTCAACCTTCCTAATGCCACAACCCTTTACTACAGTTCCTCATGTTGTGGTGACCCACCCTCCAGCGATAAAATTATTTCCATTGCTACTTCATAACTGAAATTTTGCTACTGTTATGAATTGGGGGAACCCTGTGAAAGAATCATTAAACTCCCAAAGGTCTTGCAACTCACAGGTTGAGAACCGTTGATCTAGCTGGAAAGTAGATTAAAAATGGGTCAGAGTGTTAAAGAGAAAGGCTGAAAATATCCAGCTTCTGATCATGTAATTATTAAAACATATTTTAAATGACTTTCTTGTGGTGTCTTTAAGATCAATGTCGAAAGCTCCAAGATCCAACTCAGATAGAGCTATTGTATTACAGAGAAGACATGCCGATTTCTTACAGCAGAATATCCACACAGTTTGTTGCTCTGGGGTGGAAGTATATAATATTGGAGCATTTAAAGAAGTGTTGATCACTCTCTATACCCAGGTAATATTATAAGGAAGAAAGGAGAAGTTAGAAGCCCACCCATGAAAAATGGAGAGGAGATGGCGTGGACATCAGAGGGACCAATAGGGAGCCAAAGTCAAATGTGGTCACTTGAGGAGCACCTCTCAGAGTCACCAAGCTCACTGCCACAAATGTGACTGCAGTTCAAAGCAATCCTATATCACAAGGCATAACTGCTTGTCTGGGTTTCTGAGAGATGAACTCTTTATGGGAGTTGAAAGCCTCTTCTTTCTCTCATGGAGTGGCTGCTGATTTGAAAATGTCAATCTTAAAACTAGCAGCCACAGGGCTGAAAACTGCCTTCACAGGAGATTGCAATTTGGGTTACAAATATTCTATGTAGGCAGGACTTGGAACCTCACTAACTGAGAAGGGATACTAAGGATTTTATAAGACATGTTCTTCATACATCTACTCCAAGGAAAAGGATTGGTAGAAGGAGGAAGCTATAGAGACAGGGTGAAGTAAGAGGGCTAAGACACTGCACGTTGTCTAAAGGGGGTCATTGGTTTATCATGAAATACATTTTAAGTTCTACACAGCTGAAGACCTTCTGAAGCTCATAAGACATCAAAAAATATAGTCCTTAAGTTTTTATCTCCTTATGTTATGTTTCAATATACAGAGAAAATGTTTCTCCTTCAACAAGCTATAATTCCATCTTTATCTTCAAGTTTCTATCCACATGTTATTGGAAGTGTGAGTAGGTAAATGAGGACACAATGTATTTTCAGACCTGCTTGTTAAAACTTACTCTGCTCTGAAAATGTAAGTAATCTTTCTCTGGAGGAGGAATTCATTCTCACAAAGGAAAAAAAAAGAAGACTCACCCTCATTTCTTAGTTCTGTAATCCTCTTTTTGACTCATTTTCAAGATTCTGCCTTTCTTACCAAAAGAAAAAATGAAACCTCTTTTGCCTGCTGTCATGTCTATAATAACCTTAAAGGACAGAATAGAAATACCCTCAGAGAGTTGCCAAAGCTGCAAAGATTTATTTTTATTTTATTTTTAAGGCTCTAATCTTTATGAAAGCAGACTGCTTGCAGCTTTCTCCCATGAAGCGGATGGTGGATTTGAACTGTGAACGTTTAAGTTAGCATCAGGAGCATGATCCACCAGTATTCCTATGTGTACTAGAGGGAGAGGAATAGCTTTGCATTCCGCTACCCTCCAAGAAGGTAACCACACTTCCTGTGGTTACAGAGTGGTTTCGTGGTCTCTGACTCTAGCCTGTGCTTAATTACCTTGCAGTTCATACCTCTGACTAAGGTACATGCCAAGGTGCCTCCAATAATTCCTTTCTTCTAGTAGTCATGGGTGCCTATGTGGTGCAATCTTTAGGCTATTGGTTATGCCACAAAGGAAAGGTGTGATCATCTGGATCCATAAAGATTTACGGTCTGGGAATCTGCACATTCTGACAGTCTTACTTTATGACTGTCCTTTAGAGTTCCTATGATTTGGAATCAACATGATAACTATAGGCTGATTTGGGTTTTCCGTTATGTAAGACTTTGAATGACCGTGAGAACTGTGACTTGCTTCTAATTCATACCATTTAGCAAAGATAAAGGATGCGACTGCTATCATGATGAGGAAAGTATGTCTGCCTTAGTAGGTGATATATTCTTCATTGCTGACTTTGAAGAATTAGGTAATGGCTAAGAAAGTGGTCATGTTTGAAAAACTCATGTAAAGCCACCCAAAATCCTCACAACTGGATCAATAGACAATATCATAATAAACAGAAAATAGAGACGTTGTTGGAGATTTCATTTTGTTTGGATGCAGGGTCAAAGCTGATAGAAGCAACAGTCAGGAAATCAAGTGTTGTATTGCACAGGGAAAATTTGCTGTACAAGAGCTCTTTAAAGTTTTGAAGAGCAAGAATGTCTTTTGGGGGATAAGGTAAAGCTGACACAAGCCATACCATTTTTGATCACCTCATATGTCTGTAAAAGCTGAACAGTGAATAAGGAACACTGAAAAAGAATTGATGCATTTGAATTATGGAGATGGTCATGAATACTGAAAGTGTTATGGATGCTCAGGATTTTTAAAACACCAAATCTGTCTTTAGAGAAGCACATGCAGAGTACTCCTAAGAAACAAGAGTGATATGACTTTGTTTCATGTGTTATGGACACTTTATCATGAAATTACAGTCCTTGGAAAAGGAGAGTGAGTTAGTCCAGGCAGACTAGAGAAACAAATCCAAGGAGACTCAATGTCTATGGGACAGAGCTTTATTTCAAGAGTAATTGTACATTAACAAATCATCCAGTTTAGTTCACATCAAGTCCTCAGTCCAATATTAACCCATGTGTCTGATATCAGACTCATGAAACACATGCAATGACACTGAATGCAGGAGGATCACAGGCCAGTGGGTGGGAAGTCTTGTGAATCCAGTGGTGTTGTCAGAATCTCAGCACTGGCAGGGGTCTCCGTGTGACTCCTTCAGCTCCAGAGCTTTAGAATAGCTCCATGTGTCTTGTCTGCAGCAATGCAGGGAGTGAATCTGTGTTCCGCCTCCAGTGACCTATTTATCTCCTTAGTGCCTCCAAATGAGGTCATCAAGCTATGACCTGATTGATGAACTAAATTCCACCCCTTCACTCTAAAATCTCAAATTGACAGCAGATTTTGTAACTACCATACCATAGGCAGTATGCCTGGGACAGTGGAGACTCACCACAATAGAGGAAGACTGTCAAGAACTGACATAGTGGCTACCACAGTGGTCTCCACCCTAACAATGACTGTGAAGATGGTGTAAGACTGGGCCATGTTTTGTTGTGTTAATTGTTGGGTTGCTAAGTCAGAACCAACTTGATACCACCTAATGAACAACAACATGTGGCCAGGAATTTCAAGCAGTACTGAAGAACTGAGGAAAACCTCCAGAAAGACAGGAAGCAGTGAGTTTTACATATATGAAAATGAATTCTGCCACAACCTGGGGATCTTGGAAGCAGAACCTTCCCTTCTATCTTCTGATAAGGATACAGACTTGATGGCACTCTGATAGCAATTTTTAAGATCCTTAAGCAGAAAAGTCAGCTAAGCCATGACCAGAGTCCTGAACTTCAGAGACTGAGAGAGTAAATGTGTGTTGCTTAAAGTTACTAATTATATGATCATGTGTTACTCAGCAATTATGTGATTGTGTGTTCCTCAGCAATTAAAAATCAGTACAAAGAAAAATCAAATATATAATTAGAATTGAGTTGGCTTCTTATATGTCCCACCTGCATGACTGATGGAAGCATCTTCTACCAGTTTCCTCTTTAATTCATGTGAATTATATATGTGAATGCTTCAAGGATCAATTCCTCATAAATGGAATGAATACCTCATACAAGCACACACCTTCGTAGGAAGAACTGAAGAAAATGTTGAGCCTCAATTGTGATATAGAATAATTCTATGGGTAGCATATTAGACAGTGCAAGGAACATCAAAAGAAGATGGAAGGAATACAACGAGTCACTGTACTAAAAAACAAAGCCAAACAAAACAACCCTGGATTGTCAAAGTTTCAAAAGTTGGTGTAGAATAAAGAATGGATGACAGGAAGGGAAAAAGTTCCACTGCAGTGCCGGAGACCTTAACGCAACACTGTGCTCCAGGAACTGACAGAGCACCATTGAGAATATTTTCAACATTGAAACAGAGCTGGAAACAGTCACTGAACTATGCCAAGTCAGTTGGTAAACAGCAAGCTACTTGTCCAAATAACTGAAAAAAAAATTACATACGTATTTGTGTCCATTTGGAAGAATGGTGACCCAACAGAATACAAATATCATTGAACAATCGCATTTATATCATATGCCAGTAAAATTTTACAGAAGATTTAAAAAATCCAACAACAACAGATGTATCAGTTCCTGGTCAGGGAGTTCTCTGACATGAAAACAGAATTCAGAAAGGAACACAGTCTAAGGGGTACCTTGTTGATGTGACACGACTAGACATAGGAAGATGCTTACTTGTATTTTATTGATATTCAACTGGGTGGATCATAACAAACTCTGGATAGCATTGAGAGAAATGGGGATCTCAGAGCACTTCATTCTACCATGAGGAACCTCTACGTGGACCAAAAGGCAGTCCTTCAAACAAAACATGGGGATGCTCTGTGGTGTAAAGTCAGAGAAGGTGTGCATCTAGGTTGTGTCCTTTCATCAGACATATTCAGTTTGTATGTTGAGCAAATAATCTTTGAAGATAGGCTATGTGGTAAGTGACAACAGGCTGAGAGTAAGGCTCAAGGTGACATAACCTGGCTGGCTGAAAACAAGACTTGCAGCACTGATGAAGTGAGGATAACAGAATGTAAAGATAACAGAATGTAAAGATAACAGAAGTTCTTAAAGCTAGGACAATATGCAACATCACAGCCAAAGGAGAAAAGATTGACCTTATTAAGGATTTCATAAACAGCTGTGAAGAAATACAAACAAGGCAAATCAATTGTACATATCCTAGTGAAAGTGTTAAGGAGCAAAGATGTCAATTTCAGAACAAATATGTCCCTGACCCAAATCATGGGACCATTTGGGCTATTCCCTCATCTGCATGTAAAATCTGGACAGTGAATAAGGAAGAACAGAGAAGATTTGGTTATTTAGGATTATGGTCTTGGTGCATACTAGTGGGTGCACTATCGACTTCCAGAAGGAGAAAACAAAGTCTGTTCAAGGTGAGGTAAAGCCAGAAGGCTCCTTAAAAGCAAGGATGGTGAAAGATGTTTCACAAACTTTGGACATGTTATCAAGAGAGGCCAGTCCTTAGAGAAGGACCACATGCTTGGACAAGAACAGGGTCAGCAGGCATTTTGGATTTCTAGGACACATTGCTTTCACAGGTCATGAAAATTCTCTTGCTGTGATGTTGTCTGGAACTTATACAGCTCAGGAAATATGAATACTGGATTCACAGACATTATCTCACTTTACTTTCATAAAATTGAAATACGTACAAAACTTTTTTTCCGTGTCATGTGAAAGGAATATAGGATTGCTTCAACTGTGGTTAGTGCAAGGACATGCATCAAGTTAGTATGATAACCTAAACTCAAAAAGGCTCCGAGTCCCAAATGTACATAATGTACTTTCCACTCAGCTAAATATTGTACACTCTAGCCACAAGCATCCACTTCCATGTATTATTTAAAGACCATTTTGATGGTGCAGCTTTAATAAACTGGTAACAAAAAAAAAATCCCTAAGTGGAGGGAAGAAATTAAAACCACTACTTCTAAAATATGATCTTTGAATTGATAAGGCCTGATATTTGCATACTTCTATTAGGAGAGAATATCAGTGTCAGGTATTTTTAAAATGTAAAATAAAACCTGTGAAACTGGACTGTTTTGAATTTTAAGTTTTATAGCATCAACCAGATTGCTGATGTAAGTGTTAAATAATAATTAACAGCATCAAAATAAAATCAAATGAATTCAGACTCTCAAATAGTCTCTCTGGTGTCTAGTAATGAGAGCATCCAAAAATACATGAATCACTGCAATTATTTCCAAGGAATATAAATAAAATTAAGTGTTTCTATTAGATAATATGAATTTGAAGCCATTAGATTCAAATAAACGATGAGCAGATTGAAGAGCTTCTCTCTCCATTGAAAGTTTCTGGGAGGATCTTTGTTCCTTTTTTTTTTTTAAGCTGGAAAGTGTTTTCTTGAAGGATTCACTTGAGAAAAGTTAAGGAAAGCACAACCACTACTGGCATGAGGCCTGCTGTGTATGTTGTCAGGGTCCATCAAATCCCATGAGACTGAGAACAGGCCCCTGATCAACAAAGAGAAACACTGCCTGGTCCTGGGTTGTCTGCACAACCCTCTCTGTGCTGGAGTCCATTGTACGGCTATCTCCCCAAAGGTCTACCTCTATCATGGATCCTTCTTTAACAAACATGATGTCCTTTTCCAGCGATTGCTCCTTCCTGATCACATGGCATACATCGTGAGAGGAAGTCACAGGACCCTTGCTCCAGAGGAACCTTCTTGAAGGTACTTCATCTCGGAGGTGTTTGTTCTCTGGCCCTCTATGGCATATTCAACCATCTTACCGACACCATCATTTGAATGCATCAATTTCCCCTTAGTCTTCCTTACTCATTTTATAGCTCTCACATTCATGTGAGGAGATGACGATTTATTGGTTGGTTCTGTAGTGCCTTAGTCTTCAAGGGGGCATCTTTGTTCAATAGCCCCTTAGGGAGGTGTATTTCCACAGATTTGCTCAATGTAATGTTATCCTCTGGTTTCTAGACTACTGCATCTGTGGGCATTGACTAGGAATGGATCCATGTACAATTAAACCGTGACAATATCTATCTTTCTTCAGTTTATTGGTGTGCTGCTTCCTGGTCCAGTCATGATTGTTACTATTTTCTGTACATGTGGATGAACCCAATATGTTGGCCTTTGATCTTTTTCAGTTACTGCTTCAAGTCAGCAAGCAAGGTTGCATCTAATTTATTATCAGAGGGTGTTCCTGAGTCTTCTGCAAAAAAATTCCTTATTCCAAATTCTTCCATCTACAGTCTAGCTTTGGTGATTATTTGCTCAGTAAATAAATTTACAGCTTGATTATGCATTGCAAAAGGGTACAATTTAGTCATGTACTTTACCTGACTTTACTTTTAAAACAATTTTATTGGCATGTAATTGACATATGCTACACAGTAGTTCAATCACATTTAAAGAGTTGTCCAATCATGACCACCATCAATTTTAGAACATTTTCTTTTTTCCTCAGTTTATATTACTAAGTGATACTTGTTCTGTTCAAACGAGTGGCTCTTGGTCTAAGTATAGGCTTTACCTGAGCACAATGAAATGTTCTGGAATTCTCATTCTTTGGAATGCTGGATATAATTTTTAAGTTCCACCTAATAAAAATCATGATTATCTGATCTTTCCTTCTTGATGTACTGCACACCCACTAGTTGTTTACTTATTGAGAGTGAGTCTTACATACATGACATGAATGATGTTGTTTGATAATCTTGGCATTTGATTGCATCACCTTCTAGTTGATGGATCTGACAGTGGTCTCACATTCATTTGGGGAAACATTTCAGTTGGTCTCTCATCAATTCTTGGAGGCCTCCATGCAGATTAAGCTTCTTTCTGTGTCATCAATTCTTGACCAAATTCTGTCTTCTGAAATGATTGTCTGTTTGTTTGTTTTTGGTACAGTGACTGTTTCAATCATGACTGTTTCCGCATCTTATCCTGATGCTTTCTTTGTCATTTGATATTTTCCCTCAGAGAATCCTTCAGTCTCAAAATGAAAGATTTGAAATTTTTTTTCAGTTCTCTCACCCTGAGAAATGCCAAATGTGTTCTTCCCTTTGATTTTCTCACAGTGAGTCTGTACATGTTACAGACCCTCTGTATATGTTATTAAAATCCTGTATCTTTTCAAAATACCCTTTGAAGTTGTCTTTCCAGTTCTTATTTGTCTTTAGTTCTTCCCTTGGTGTTAGCTATTTCATGTTCAAGTACAAGTCTCAGAGATTCTTCTGGCATCCACTTTTATTTTTTCGTTATTTCTTGCCTTTTTCATGCCTCATTCCCCTTTTCCAGGTGAGGACAATACCAATCTGTTGTGAGTATTCAATTTAGTGAGTTAAACATTCAATCTTTTAAGTTATAAGTATTCAAGGCTTCACCTCTATTCCTGAGATGGTCTGTAAATTCAAACATATATACTCAAGTTCACATTTTGTCTCACATGAACATGTTTTAATTTTCTTCAGCTTCCACTTGATCTGGCTTAGGGACAATTGATGGGATGATGATATTGAGCCTTGGCACATTTCTTTCCACACAAAGAGTGGTTTTAATATTTGTATATTATGTCTGGTTGGGACCGTGTATGCAGTTGCCTTTTATGCTGCTGAAAAGAGTATTTGCAATGAAGTCATTGGTCTTGCAGAATTCTATCCCGCTATCTCCAGGTCCATTTCTATCATCAGGAGCACACTTTCCAGTTGTGTATCTTCCTCCTTTGTTTCCAGGCTCTCATGTTGTCAATGCAACCGAATTGCTTGTCTGATCATTTTGAGACTACATGAATTAGCTAATAAAATAACTTCTATTTCTTTACACTTATAATTAGTGGTTAGTGTGTAAATTTGAACATGGTTATTACCCTATAATTGACAGCATTTTGCTTCAAGTTAGATCTTGAAAGGGTGGTTTGTTTGTTTATTTTTTTGTTTAATGATAAAAGCTATGCCATTCCTCATCAGTGTGTCATTCCAATCACAGTTGACCTTATGGCTATCTGATTCAGAGTCATCACTACTACTCCACTTTGGCTCATTTATGCATAGGGTAAATAAATGATTTATCATTTCATTTCATTCTTTATAACTTCTAACTTTCCTAGGTCCATACTTTATACATTTCTCATTCTAACTGGCAATGTGTGTTTCAAGTTCTTTCTACTCGTTTTGAGAAAGTTCCTGAAAGCTTCACTCCATTCAAGTCATTAAGACTGAATTTATTTCCCCCATACACACAAAAAATGACTAAATTGACTTTAAAGATCCAGCTCTTCCCTGATTACATTTTGAGTGACTTCAAACCCGAGGTACTCATCTTCCAGTGCTATATCAAATATTTTTCTGCTGATACTTGTAAGGTTTTCACTGGTAAATGCTTCCCCCCACCATCCCAGAAATAGATCACAAGCTCTCCTTACCTACTCTGTCTACCAGGATTGATCTTGCTGGTTTTAGAAGTACTAGTGGGGAAACCTGGCTCTACTAAGATAATTTTTTAGCTTATTTTATTTAGAGACTAGTTTGGAAATATTACTGCAGTTATAACCTATGCCAAATCAAACTCACTGTCATCGAGTCATGGCTTACACACAGTGACCCTACAGGACAGGCTAGAAGTGTCCCCTGTGGGTTTCTACTTGCTGGAGGAGCTAGTTGCACCTTTAATTGTTTCCTGGAAGAACTAGTCACACCTTTCTTCCATGGGATTCCTGATGAGTTTGAACCACCCATTATGCAGATCCCAGCCCAACAAGCAACCATTACTTTACCAGGACTCCTGTGCATTTATAGAATCAGGTAAGGTACTTGTTGATTATAATAGGGGATATTTATGCTTGTTTATCCTATAACCATTTCCTTTATCTTAACTTAATGTCCACATGTATAGTTCAGTGACATTAATTAGGTTCATCATGTTCAACCCTCTGTGCTAACTGTTCTTAAATGTTTCATCATTCTTAAATTATGTTCAGGATTTGCCCAACAGCTGAGTCTTTCTTTATCCCCACCAATCCTTTCCAAATACCAGTAACTATCCTGAAACTTTGCTTTTGCAGCCATAGCCAAATCAAATCCATTGCTTACAAGTCAATTCCAACTCGTCGCAATCCAAGAGGACAAGTGTAACTGCCTCCTACAGTTTCTGAGACTGCACTGTTTGAGGGAAGTAGAATGGCACCTCTTTCTCCTGGAGGGGGCTGTCGCAGATCTGTATGACTAACTTTTAGATTAGTTGTCTAGTCACTGCACTGCCAGGGCTCATCTCCATGCACTGCTATATTCTAGATGGATCATATAGCTGAACTTATACAAAGGAGTCCTGTGCAATAGTGAGTTTGATTTTGTGTCCAGTTCAATTATTTACAGTTTAGAAATACTGAGGAATTAAAATCTTCACACAGGGATCTTAGCACACTAAATGTCTTGATGCATGTAATTAGATAAAATGACAAGTAATGGGAAGTGAAATATAGATGGTGACAGAATTTTCTCTGATCCGCTGAATTTTTTTCCTGACAGAAAAAAATGCATAATTGGCACAATGAATGTTGTCCTAAAATGTTTCTTTTTTAATCTTCACTTTGTCTCTTTACTCCCCCAATTCATTGATTTTAATGATTTTTTGTCTTTTAGTTCTAGATTATGTGCTATTATTTTATCTAGCTATATTTTTTCTTTAAGCAATGTCATTGATCTGTATAATTACCTTTTTAAAAAGAAAGAACTATTGCTTTTTTTCGGTCAGGTCACCCTCAAAGCCGTTATGTACTCGGTGTCCTAAGTTACCTGGGAGAAGTCAATTTGAGATAATCTTTGTGATCCTTAGGTTTTGTGCCGACTTGGCTTGGCCATGATTCTCAGTAATTTGGCAATTGAAGCCTTTCCATCATTGTGGAAATCCCAGAGCCTTTATCTCACCTTCCTAGACCCTTTACCAACCACGATCTAGTATTCTAGTGATACGTCTTTTTTGATGATGTGTCTGTGTTAGTCTGGGTAGACTAAAGAAATAAATTCATAGATACATGTGTATATGAAAGAACTTTATATACAAGAGCAATTGAATATTGAGAAAGCACCCCAGCTCAGTGCAGATCGAGTCCATAAATACCAATCTATAAAGTCTTCTTCAGACTCCCAAAATACGCGCAATGTTGCTGAAGGCTGGAAGATCACAGGCTAGTGGGTCCAAAGTGTTGTGGATCCAGTGGTGGTAGAAGCATCTCAGCACGGCCAGGGGTCTCCAGATGGCTCCTCCAGTTCCCAGGACAGAGGGTCTATTAGAGTAGTGTCATGTGCCTCGTCAGTGAAGAGGCTTTTAGGGAGTGAGCCCAGAGAGAGTTTCTAGAATTCTCAGGAGAAGGTCATGCCCACACCGAAGCCTCATTCGTTATGACTCAATTGATAGACTAGACTTCACTCCTTCATGCTTTATCCTCTCAAATCTCAAATTGACACCAGATGATGTAACTACCACAGTGTCCAAAATATGCCAGCATACATCTCACAGCCAAGGTCCTAGTGAGCCTTTTGGTACTGTTAGAAATGCCACTGTTAGTTATCATTGAATCACTGCCAAATCAGAGTGACCATGTGTACAACGGGACAAAGTGTTCCCCAGTTAATCATGCAGTCCATCTCTTTTAAGGTCTTCCTCTTTTTTTGCTGACTCTATATTTTACAAAAGATACACGTTATAGCACAATATGTCCTTTTTTAGGAACCTGATACTATACCCCAAGTATGTGAGACAAAGTCACACCATCATTGCTTCTAAGCAAGACGATTCCTATATTTCTCCCAACAGAAATGTGTTCACTCTTTAGGTTAGAAATATTAGGTTATGTGAATGAGGCACACAGCTAAAATTTCACAGAGCTGTGATTTAATCACAGGCAGTCTGGCTTCTGAAATGATACCCTGAACCTTGAAGCTATAATAACTCAAGCAGCTGCAGACACCTGAGGTAGCTCCCAAGAAGCTCTGTGGAAAGTGCGAACAAAACCCTGACAGCAAGACTCATTTCTTCCATTCTGCTTGCCTCTGCTTCACTTAGTAGTTGACCACCTTCTCTCCAGTTTAAATTGGTCTTTTCATCTGGGAAGGAGCACACCATTGAGCAGACTCGAGTCCCTGACCTTCAGCAATTAAAAACAGTCTAGTTCTAAGTCACTTATCCACTTCTCTCATAGAAGCAAATTATATTACTGGAGGAAGGGTTATTGAAAAAATATCAAACAGATAAAAATAAATAACTTCATATTCCTTGTAATTTCCACATGAAAAATGTTAGAGGTTCGTGCTTTAATTTTTTTTAAAAGCTAAGAGAATATTGTCATTTCTAAGAAAGCATAAAAAGTATGTGAGTTTTTCTGACATCTGGAAAAATAAAGATGTTGGCTCCACTGAGATCTACAAAATCAAAATGAGTAAATATTTCACTCAAGGTATATAAATATAACATAGAAGAGAGACAACTGTGATTTAACTCATATACAATTTGGACTTTGATAATTTGTTTTAAAAGAGACCAAGTTCCCCAGGTCCCTAGCAACCATGGAAGACTTCACATGGTGTTGCACCACTACCATTATTATTTGAATACCAGTGTGATAGTTAGGGATTATGTCAACTAGACACTTCCTGAGGAGGCATGTAGTCAATCAAATGGTAGCGTCATGCCATTTCTTTGGGACTGTGGCCTTTTGCATGAGGGACTCTGGGAACTGCCTCTTTCTCTGCCACTAATTTTCCTCCTTTCTGGTACTTCACTGGAACTCTGTGTTGGCCTCCAGAGGTAGCCCAAAGTGGGCCACCTGACTCTGAAATCTGTTGGGGACCTCCCTGTCTTGCTTCCACCGATCTTTGGATTCACATGACCCTGAACCAACCAACTCATGATCTTCTGCTCCACTTCCCCATTCTGTACTACCAGTTTGTGGTAATGAAGTCAGCAAAGGGACAGGAGAACCTGCATTTGACTTACGGACTTGGATGGGATTGGGCTGGGTGCCTCCTTGATATTGAAGTATTCTTGACATGAATTATTTTCCTATACATAGGTAGGTGTCATGGGATTTGTTGCTCTGGATACACCAGCCTAACTCAACCAGATTATCTAAAGGGCTCAGGCGAAAATGTCAAAGTGATGACGGTTTACTGAGTTTCACTCCTCACTTCAGCTCACATCCGCCCCACCCCCCAGCCCCACCCCATCAAATGAAACTCTTGTAACACCTTGGGTATCTGCATGGGTTTCTGCACATGCTCTCACAAGTGAGAAACTCTCTTACCTGTCATTTCTCTCAAAGGAACACACGTGAAGACAAGGATTTCCAAAGTAAAGTATTTTTTGCATTTTAAAACATGGTCTTCGAGTAAAACAAAGCATCACACTTTTAATGGTTAAACCAGTAGCCCGAGTGAAATCTCTTCTTGAAAATGATGAATTTCCTTCACTTGTTGGATACAACTTCTGTTAATGAAAGTCTTTTGTCCGTATGCTACTAATGAGGCCCACCATGCACTTGTCTGGTCCTTTCCATACCTCAACTAGACAAGTGAGCCTGTTTGTCCTCTTATGGAAATGCTTGATGGTGTCCTTCCTGGCCACCCTTGTGTGACAGAACAAGTTGCAGTGACACAGGAAATTTGCCCGGAACGGCAATTTTTCCCAGAATGGGCGCTGACTTGGCAGTCATCGAACAACACAGCATCCAACAGCTCCTACCTTGAATTCTTCTTTGAACTAGGCACATCTGACTGATGCCTTCACGAATTAATAAATAAAATCTTTGGTGCACACCCCTTTTATATCTGTATAAGAACCAAGTGAGATCCAAGATGTTTTTCACTTTTGAGAATGGTGATAACCTCACTTTGGCACTATTTTGAACATAGCATGTATGGCTTATCCTTTGGGACAAATGATTTGCTTTGGTTAAGTTCTGAATCAGTGTTTGACACAAAATAGTTTTAAAGCATGACATTACGGAGCACTTCAAGGGAAAATTCTGTGATCTGAGCTCGTATCTTCAAATATTTTATCAAACAACGCATATAATAGTTTGATTTTCTTGCTCTGAAATGTCTTCATGGTTCTTAACAGATTTCTGCTTTCAGAAACACACAAAAAAAACTTTAAAATATTTTCTCACCTTATGAACTTTGACATATGTATTTTTTTCATTTCTTTTTTCTCCCAATTTCCTGTCATCTTTAGTTTTCATTTTTTCTTACCTTATACACATAGACATATAAGATGGCTTAAAAAATGTGTGGAATTATTTCATTATCTTTTAATTTTATAAACATTTTGAAGCCTTTTTATATGTACAGTAATGTTATATTTGGTAGCAGAATAGTTTACTCTTTGTCTGATGAATGAGATCAAGAAAGGAAGAGGAAACAGCCTACGAGTTTTGGAGAGGTTATGCCATATTCAGTTTGAGTGTCTCAAGAATGCTACTTTATAACTGTTTCAATAATTCCTATGTACTAAGAATTATTTTCCTCATTCTATGGATAATACTATTGAAGCTTAGATGGAGCTTAATATCTCTATCACTTGTGGCCCCAGATTTATCTTAGTCTAACGCATGTATTTTTTCTTCTTCTTTTTCCTTTATTACATCTTGATGCCTCTTTGTTTCTAGTTTTCCATATTCTATCTGCCAAGAGGAAGTTGCAAAAAAAAAATCATGATTGTGAAGCTGAATATCCATCATGTGCTAAACCCTTATTAAAGAGCAATAAGGAATCAACCAACTTAATTACAAAATTGGGAAACATCACCAGATAAGAACTATAGATGGAAATAAGCATATGAAATAGCACTATTGTAGTCGAGAGGAATTCCTGAAACCCAAATGAAGGCTAAACATCATATTGGGAAAAGAGGAAAGTAAAAAGAAATAGAGGAAAGAACTAGGAGCCAAAGGGAATTTATAGAGATCTAAACACATTCATATACATATGTAAATATATTTATATATGATGAAGGGTAGTATAGTTATGTACATATACTTACAGAATTAGCATTAAGGAAACACATGGACAGTGGGCCCCTACTCAAGTATTCCTCCAATATAAGAACACCTTGTTCTAATAAGTCAACCATCTGAGATGCTCACCTGCCCAACATGATCTCTGTAGACCAAGCGGGTGCATAAGCAAATGTGGCAAAGAAAGATGCTAGGCTTTCAAGGAATATAGAGTCTGGGGTCTTGAAGGCTTGAAGATAAACAAGTGGCCATCTAGCTGGGAAGAAACAAAACCCACATGGAAGAAACACAGAAGCCTGGGTGATCGCAAGGTATTGAGGGGTTCAGTTATCAGACATCCAAGAACAAAAAAATAATTTCATTGTGAAGAGCGGGAGTTCAGAGTGGGGATCCAAAGCCCATCTTTAGGCTACTGGACATTCCCTCATAGAAGGCTCTGGGAGGGCACATGGTAGTCAGGGTGCAGTATAGCAGCAATGAGACCTGCAATGTTCCTCTTGCTGTTAAATGCTTATCCCTTAATCCCCCACTCTCAGAATCCCAGTTCTACCTTACAAATCTGGATGGACCAGAGGAGCTATACTGGTACAGAGAGGAACTAGAAACACAGGGAAATCCAAAACAGAAGAACCCGTCAGGACCAGTGATTGCAAGGCTCTACATACAACTTCCTCCCTGGGGTTGGACAGCAGAGAAGTGGGTGAAGGTAGACATCAGATGGTGTAAGATGTGAAAAATAAGAATCATTTATAAATTTTCAAGGATTCATGAGGGAGGAGGGAGGGAGGCAGAAAATGAGGAGCAGATAGCAGGTCTCAAGTAGAAAGCAAGTGTTTTGAGAATGATGAGGGGAACAAATGTACAAAAGTATTTGACACAATGGGTGTATGTGTGGATTGTGAGTTTCATTGTAATTTCAATGACTGGTTTTTAATAACTAGATCACTACGTCTTTCTTCTTATGTACCAAGAGGTGGACAGGAACCTTTGTCTTTTCAGTCAACAGTTAATTGCTTGCATCACCCAGGAATACTAAATACTCACTAGATTTAATTTGCTAAATCAAATGCTGGCAAGGTTGCTAAGTCAAATGGGGCTAAGGTTGGGGAGCAGTAGGAGCCCTGCTTTATTGTCGATGGGAAGGCATCAGAGTACCGCCACCTCTGAAGACAGTGAATGGTTTTCTACAAAGCCAAACACACATTTGCCATATGACCCAGTGATGGCATGCCTAGCTACATTATATTTACTCAAATGAATTTAAAACAGATTTCTATATGAATGAAAAATACATAGATGTATTTTATTCATCATGCCCCCAAAATGGGAATAGTCAAGGTATTTGTTACTAGGTGGGTAAATAAATAAATGTGGTACAATGGAAAATTATTCAGGGGGAAAGAATAATCAAGCGGTACAGGAAGGAGTGAAGGGAGAAGGGAAGGGAAGGGAGAGGAAGGGTAATAAGGGAAAGGAAGTATGAGAGAAGCTAGGGGAAGAATGAAGGAAGAGAGGAAGGAGGGGGTGCTTTCAAGCCATGAGGAAGAAGACACAGAGGAATCAAATCCGTCTTGGTAAAGGTAAGAAGGAAAGAAGGTAGTGCAAGAGTTATGTATGGAACATGCCCATCTGTATGACATTCTTGAGAAAGCAAAATCAATGCAATGGGAAGGCAAGTGCTTGTCATGAGTTCATTAAGAGAAAGAGCAATAAATGGAGCACAAGGCCTTGTCAGAGCAGTGGAAGTATTCTGTGTGATATCTTCATGGTGGATAACATTATAAATTTGCATAATCCTACCAGATTCTGCAGCACACAAAGTGAATACTAAGGCAGGCAGCACCTGACCATAAGACAGAAACCATTTTTAGAGCAGGAAAACAATAAAATAATATTCTGAACCAAATAGTACCAGAACACTAAAATATTCTGGGGTACCACACCTTTGGACCATAGGATGCACCCTCATTTCCGCCCCCCACTTTGGGGGGAAAACATGTCTTACGGTCTGAAAAAATTGATCTCAACACTTACATTAAATAGGACTCCTCCGTCAGGTGTGTACCATGATTGTAGTGTACTTTTTTATTGACCAGAAAAAGTACAAAACCTCTTCAGGGGAAGTAAATCTTGGATGACTCAGTGTTGAAGAGTTCCTTTTATTTTCCTCTTTACTCACCGTTTCCAAATTGCTGTCATTTAATGAGTAGAAACCAAGCAGCAGACCACACATTTGGCTATAAAAGATATGTCATCAATACAAAGTGATAGTTAATTACATACAAATAGTTTAACAAATGCGATGGCTAGTCATCCCTTTAAAGTCCCAGATATTACTCCTCACTGAATAATTTAAATTAGAAATGCAAACCAAATGTTAAAGGTAGCATTTGGCAATGTTCTTGATTAGAATATCTGCCTGTAGTATTTGTTTATGCAGCAACTGAAGTGCCCTCCCTGGTTGTTTTGCTATTTGAAGAATCTTCATGGAATCTCAAGTACTTGTTGTCATTGAGGCAAAAACTAATTTGCTTTCCATTATAATATCTGCTTTTCCATTCGTGTATTTAATTGTGGTGAGGTCTTGGGAGTAGTCTCTGACTTCTATACAAGGAAAAACAAGAGTAGAGTTGTTACTTTTGACAGCTTGCTGATTAAAAAAAATTTTAAAAGCATAGAAAATAGGGTGGAAAGCTGATATAAGTCCAAACTATAAAAGCCTTAATTAGTGGGAACATAATTACCAGGAGCTATGGTAGAATAAAATCTAAATTGTATTAAAATAGTTTTCAACTGATTTAAAGCAGAAAAAAAGCATGTTTTCTCCTACTAGCAATTTTTCTAAATTACCACCCAACATTGAATTTCATATATTAAAATTGAGTGCTAAAATAAAAGCTTGTTACCATTCTTATTGCTTGCTCAGACTGCAGTGATTGTCTAAGGTATTTGGGGAACTACAGTTTCTTTCCTCTACTATTGATAGTGAAAGGAGTCCGTGTATTTTCAAGGCTAGGGATATCACTGATGAGTAGAATGTATAGATAACACATTTCATTACCTATATTATTATCTAATAATCTGACATACTGTACCATCTAATAAGATGTCATTTCATTGTTGTAGGATCTCTGCTGCTTTAGTGATTACACGTGGGGCTGGGATCTGTATCGCTGGCAATGCGAAACCACCGGCAACTCTGCAGGAGAAAGATTAGATTTTCTACTCTGATAAACAAGCAGGTTCTCAGAAACCCACCGTGGGGTGGTGATGAGACTGAATTGAGTCGACGGCACTGAGTTTGGCTTTGGAGCTATATTGTTATCTAATGCTTTAATATATAGTATTATCTCGCAATGTAGAGAATGTCAAGTTTTCATTCCAAGAGGTCATTCAATCATTTCATTACATGAGCAATTATTGTGTACATGCACAACGCAGGACAGGCACTCAGTGTCGTACTTTGCATAACCCGGATGCTAAACTCACTGCCACTGATTCCACACTGACTCAGAGCACCCCTGCGGGACAAGGCAGAACTGCCCCTATTGAGTTTCTGCAACTCATGGCTGTTTACGGGAGTAGAAAGCTCAGTTGTTCTCCCCCAGAGGGATGCTAAAGAAGAACTGTCTTTCAGCAGACAAGCCCTCTTCAACGAAGTGTGGACAAGCAGTAAGCAAAGAGTAAGCAAATGGAACACCAGAAAAAGTTGTGAGTTACCACACACATGATGATTTCAAGCATCGATGCCCGTCTTTTAAGAGCAGTCATTTGGGAACAATTGCACTTTCTTCATTTGGAAAAATGATCACATGAGTTCCTTGAATGACCTGTTTTCTATAATTTTGTCTTATTGATTTTTAGATTTAATGATGCAGGAATATTTCCAAAAAAAAAACCACTGTGGTTTGAAATGGAATATGCATATTATGTTGCCAAGTAGCAGCACTAAGGAAGTCACGACAACACTTTAGTGTCCTCATTATTTGACAAATTGCAGCCCCTTTTGCTTGAAGAAAAATGAGGAGGAATATCGCTGCTTTAGGCACATGTGGGTGCAAGGCTTGGGAATGGGTCCCTGCTGCAAGCCGTTCTACGTCCCCGAGCCTCAGAGTCCTCCTGTCTGGAATGGAAAGGCTTGGCACTCAGGCTTCCCTGCTCTGAGCAGTGTGACTTCGGAGAAGTTCCTTGACTTGCCCTGCTGAGGAGTTTAAATTGAATGAGTTAATAAAAGAAACTTTGAATGATTCTAGTAGATGCTAATGACTCGTGGTGCAGAGTAGAACTGTTCAGTGGGATTTCTGAATCAGTGAATGCTTCCGGAAGCAAGCAGCCTCGTTTTTCTCCTGCAGAGTGGGTGATGGGTTTGAACTTCCAACCTGGCAAGAGTCAGACCACTTATCCATTTTATAATGTTCTATTTTTTTTAAAATCCTGAAGGTTAATGACTTCATGGAACAATGTAGCCATTTCATGGTGCTAACGTGGGCTAGGCAGATCTGTCCACGTGCACTACCTGGAGCTTGCTAGCAGCTGAGTTCTGGTTGGAGGAGGACCTGGGTTGGGAGTCCAGGGGTCTCTTTCCCCTGTCTAGGTTGGTGGTAGTAACTGGTTTCTTGTGTCAATTCTGCTTTCTTGCATTTCGACACTCTTCACTCAATGTCTTATTATGCAAGATGTCTCTACATGGTCTCTCTCACTAGCAGGGTAGTCTGGATTCCAAAGAGAAACAAGAACTGAGTTCGAAGAGAGAAACAGCAGGCACTGTAAGGTTGAGACATGAATTTCACTACAACTGCATCTGATTGGTCAATGCAGTCACTGGAGGGAGGGGAAATAGATTCTATTTCATAGGAGAATTTCCTATACCTATGGAGAGGGGAGGGATTATTGGCAGGCTTGGATGTAAATAGACTAGTGAAGGTTCAATAGTAAAATTCTCCCCTTCCATCTGGCCATCTGGTTCAATTCCCAGCCAATGCATCTGAAGTACCAGCACCCTTCTGTAGAGGAGTACACGTTGCTATCGTGGCAACGGTTTCAGCAGACCTTCCAGGCCAAGACAGACAAGGTAGACAGACTGAACAGTCCAATTCAAAGCAGCCCCCAATACAAACGCTGTGGATCCCAGTAGTTGGACTCACAACCCATCCCGAGGCCAGACCAGAATAGAGCAGCTTTTAGAAGTGCAGGTGATTGCAATGAGTTGAGGCACTCTGACCCCAGGGCAGCGAATAACAAGAAAAAATACACTATAAGCAGATGGAACAACAGTTCACATAATACAGGCTAGTTATTATTATTTATAAAATGGAGTCAAGGTTCCCTACTCACTAGAATTGTTAGAAGAATGACATGGAAAATACACAAGGCATCCCTGCTGTTTTGTTTTGGATCTTATTACTAAATTGTGTTACTTGTGAAATGGGGGCTCCACACAGTCCGTGAGCTAGCCCCACTTGTAACTCTCCAGCGGGAAGATGAGCATACTCCCAGAAGGATCTGAAGGCTCAGACATGCTGAAGTCCAGCTCTTGTGTTCCAGGAGTCGCTGTGAGTCGGAGTCGAATGGCTGGCAGAAGGCACTCACTCCAACTGTATTTTGGAAAGTTGTCACCCCTGAGATTCAACTGTAGCTGCTTCATGCCAGCAAATGACTCGGGTCTCCCAGATCTTGGGTTCTAAAGTAGCAAGTGAGCATGTTTAGAGTGTTGCTGGTTAAGCACTCAGGATGCTACAGACAATGCGATGTTCTGAATCTTTCTTCAGGGGTGGAAATGCAGGTGTGGAGAGGAGGAATTTATGCCTGAAACATGGTTTGATGAAACAGTGTTTCTTACAGCCAAAAATCATGGCTCTATAATCTAGAACTTCAGTAGAAACATACTTTTAGTGTTTTTGCGCTATTAAGAGTCTTCCTAGGCATTGTGGACATATAAAAAAATTAAAAGCTTCAACCTAAGAGGTTTCTGAAGTGAGGCCTCCGTGGTTAAAGAGCTAGCCTTCGGTGGCCAGTTTCTATCAAGGCTGAATTTAATCAATAGCTAAGTCTCACATTCAGTTTGCAACCCTTGTTGTACAAACAGACTAAACTACTTAGAAAAGATTTGCTGTCGATCCCCAGTCCCCAATATTTTTACACATTTAGCTTCACAGTCTCCAATCTTTCTATGCTTTTAATTTCCATGCCAAACCTCTTTTTTCTTTTTGAATGTTCACTGAATTTAAAATGAATAAAGTTCAAATTTTAACACATTTTAATTTAGGTAATACCTGAACTGCTGAGACATTTGTAGGCCAATATTAACTTGATAAGGTAATAGATTTAAGGAACACCTTGCAGAGGCATGAGAAAATTCATTCTTCTGGGAATTTTGCAATTACAGCAAATATGTCTAGAATTATATAAATTTCACACCATCTCACATCCAGAAAGTAGTCTTTTATCACCATGAATGCCAATTCTCTTTGGTGAATATTAATATGCCCACATGAATCCTGAAATAATAAATGGTTACTAGTCTCCTTAAGGCTTAGAGTCTTGCTGTAACAGCTTTGATAAATTGATCAACCTTTGGATGTTTAAAAGAAAAGGAAAAAAAAACATGATTTGTGGGCAGGTTCGCTCTGCATTCTTCACACAGACAACTTCCTTTTATTTTTTTAAATCTCACTTTAAATCAAACTTGATTTTTTTAAGATAACAGTGTCTCAACAAATGTAATTCTGAAAGACTCTGATATTTTATTAGACCAAAACCAGATCTGTTGCAATCACATCTATTCCGTCTTAGAGCTACACTGGATAGGACAAACTTTTCCAGAGCACAACCGTCCTCACAACTCCATGACTGTCGTTATGTCTGAGTTCATTCCTGAAGCACACTCCCAACATCAATCCAGAGCCTGGAGAGCATTTCTCCTTTTGGCTCATCCTTCATCAAGCATGAGGTCCTTTTGGAAGGACTGCTCCCTCCTGATCACCTATCCAAAGTATGTGAGACGAAGTCCTTGCTTCTAAGGAGCATTCTGGCACATCTCCTTTGTGCTTCTGGTAGTGGAAGGTCTGTTCAGCAATCTTCACCAACACCATAAATCAAAGACACCCATTCTTCTCTAGTCTTCCCGCTTCACAGTGCGTCTTTCCTGTGCACATATTCATCTGAGGTGATTGGAAACGCTGTAGCTAAGGAATACCTCAGTTTTCAAAGACTCCTTTTCTTCTACATCACTCTATTTGTCCAGTGCAAAATGAAGTTGGTTTGATTTCTTGACAACAGCTGCCAAGCATGTGGACTGTACATCGAAGTAAAGCAAAATCACTGAAGCTTTTCTCCATTTATCATGACTCTAAAATACCCCATTGCTTTCTGGATCAGCAACGGAATTCCTCGCTGTTAGAGAAGTGTCCCTGTCTCCCATGGAAACATAGCACGTGTGGCATGCCATCCAAACAGAAACTTCACGTGCCTTCCATTGGGAGAACCTAGGCCAACACTATAGGTGCTTCAAAAGAAATAATTCAACCCCTTTAGGAGCCATCTACGCAATCACTTGGAGAAAGAGACATAATAGGAATTCTCAGAATGTTTTCAGGGATCTGAAAGAGACTGAATTCTTAATGAATTCTTAACCCCCAACCCCTACCTGAATTCTTAATTTGAACTAATGAACTCAGCAACAGCCGATTGAACTTGCCTCTCTCACATTCAGTTAATTTCAGTCTCTAGAAAGGAAGTAGATGTGTTTGTTAGCACTAAAATTGGTACATGTCCTGATGGACAGGATCCAAGGACACCCTGCCTCTGATTGACCACTGATCCAAAGACCTATTCTTCATTAGATCACAGAACATTTTTATGTATTCTGACAGTCTCTAACTTCCATCTTCTTGCCTTCGCTCCTCTGTCCTAGTTCTTGTGTTAGGGATCCTGGGTAGCCTCTCTCTTTTACTGTTCTTAATACCCAGACACTATTTTAATTATGCTAACCCCCAAACCCAAATCACCAGCTTAATCCCACCTCATAATCACCCTACATGCATAAGGTTTCTCATGTTGTAAATCTCTACAGAAGCAGACAGCCTCATTTTTCTTCCTTAAAATGACTGGTGGGTTTGAACCCCTGGCCCTGCACTTAGCAATCCAATGCTTACTCGACAGCACTAGCTGGATTCCTTTTAATCATGCTAATTTGGGCGAAAGTTACTGTGAATGATATTAATAAATTGGGACTTAAAGCACGGGTATTTTTCATATTATTATTAATTTTACATTTTGGTTTTCAATTATAAATATTTTAATTAAAATATAAATATCTTCTACCCTCAGCAACTGGTACATTTTTGTATGTACAAGCATTCCTCACTTAACAGCCACAATACCCCATGTGCATTAGTACATTATGAGATATGGACTTGGTGCAAACACCATATTAAAACCTTTAGAGCTGTGCTTCTCAACCTTCCTAATGCCGCAACCCTTTAATATTGTTCCTCATGTGGTGGTGACCCCCACAACCATAACATTATTTTCATTGCTCCTTCATGACTGTCATTTTGCTACTGTTCTGAATTGGGCACCCCCTTTGAAAGGTCATTCGACCCCCAAAGGTATTGCTACCCTCAGGTTGAGGACCACTGCTTTGTCTGCTTCCTGTTGTCCTTCTCGTGGCTGTTGCTGCTTAAGCTGCTGCTGATTCAGGTGGCATGAGGAGGCTGCAGTGTTGGCAGGGACTGAGGGTGGCTGCCTGAGCTGAGAAAGAAAGCCTGGAGAGAGTGTCAAGTGTGTCCCGCGTGGACGTGCCCCCTGTTCCACTTGGCTGCTCAATTTGCAAAGCCCAAGAGCAGGTGCCCAGTACTGCGCCCTCTACCAAAGCAAACTTAGTGACATCAAATTAATCCCAACTCTTGGTGCTCTGACTGGACAAAGTAGAACCTCCCCTTTGGATTTCTGAGATCATAGATCTTTAGAGGAATAGACATTCTCATCTTTCTCGTCACAAGGGTGCAGTCAAACATACGGAAGCAGAAATTGGATTGTTGGGAAGGAGACACTAAGTGGACACAAGAGATTTTTATGGAAGCAGACTTTTTAAAACAGTTATAATGATAGTAGCCTAGCTTGGTACATTTTACTTATATGGTATTACATTATACACTTAAAATGAGTGAATTGCATGATTGGAAAAATAAACCTCAATAAAGATATTATGTTTGAAAACTTCTTGAAGATCAGTTTAATCTAACTCCAAAGTAAAAATAGTCACCTTTCAGTATTGCTTTAAAAAAGTAATTGAAAATATAAGACTAATGGGCCAACAGCTTTTATACAAAATTGATTAGAAGGCTGGAGATCAGTAAGTTTAATTAAATGAAAGTGAAATAGAAATAGGGAGAAAGTTGACCACACATGAGAATATAACCAATGCCTCTGATCTTTGTGTCTAAAATAGGGGGATAGGACTGGGTATTTTTTCTAGCTGCACATATTGTCACCAGAAGTAAAATTCAATATTAAAAATTAAGATTCCTTAGAACGATGCCTCTTACCCTATGACTTAATGATATAGAGGAAGCATCTTTTTTAAAACTTCGTGGCCAATTTTCATCGCCCTGCTCTGTTTGAACCCACCTCTCACCATTTTGTCCTTTGTCCTTTCAGCATTGTGAAATATATCTGAGAATTTGTGTCAACATTTTGGCTGAACTCATTTCCTCTGGCGCACCTTGTCACCAACCTTGTCGCCACAGCCAGTGCTATGTCAATAGATGCTTTGTCCCTGGGCTCTGACCGCACACGCTGCTTCTCCCAGAGTGGTGGTGCCAACATCCCCACACTCAGCAGATTCTTACATAACTTCCTGACATGTGATTCAGATTTCGCTTCCAGAGTCATCACTTTTTACCTTTTTGCTGCGCCTTCCTCTTTATTTGGCTAATCTTCTCTCTCAATTATGCATTTTCATAAAATGTCAAATCAGATTACTGCCGATAGACACTAGACAATGGCAAGGTTTGCTGTCTGCATGAATAATGACCAATCATTCCCATCATTGATGTATGATGACAGAAAGGACATGACTGGCCACTGATAATGATTTCAAAACCCACTTCCAGGGAGTCTTTTCCAATTTAAAGGGACCTAATACAGGTAAATCTCTAGCATCTCTCAACTGTGTAGTGATTCTGAACTGAAGACCTGTTAGGGAAGCCTATACAGTATTTGCTACAATTAATATTTGGCGATGGCTTAAATTTGACCCATGTTGCTGGATAACTGGTATAGTTAATTGTAAAAAAAAAAAGGCAACTGAAACCCTTTAATATCATGCTATGATGAAAAGATTGGCTAAGTTGTAATATACATGTAAATCAGTGATTTTATGTGACTCTTGTAGTCATAGTCCTTGTACCATCCTATAAACAGCTGGGTGGGACCCTTTAAATTGAGCATATTTCCAATTTTCCTGAGGGGTCTGAGTAAGAGAATGTGTGGGAGGATGCTGATGTGCTTCCACAGTTTACGTGTGAATACTTGTTAGCAGAGTTAACTGTGGCTTTAAAAGGGTGGAACTCGAACATGGAGATTAGTCGATGCTGGCATCCTGCTGAGTGTGAAAGGAAGCAGCTCCTCAGGATGAGAGTACCTCACTATCAACAAGAAACCAGACCCAAGAGGAACACATGTCCTTTGGGCCCCAAATCCCAGGGCACTGACCCTCCTTGAACCAGGAGGGAGAAGAGAGTGTCCCTCGCAGTGTGGCAAGAACCAGAGCACGAGGCAAAGTGGTGGCCTTCTTGGCCTACAGAGTGAGGAAAGTGAATTCGCTTCTAGAAGAAGCTTCAACTGGATAAGAGGGGGCCTTCCACATTAATTGGGGGAGCAGGTTTGCCGACCCGCAGAGTTATCCCTGAATGCCTTCACGATGAGATCGTGAATGACTTCACAATCAGAGTGGCATGCCGTTGGGGCATTTATCAGCCATGATAAAATTGCTTCGTTACCTTGGTGAAACCCAGCAGAGGTGGAGGACCACTGTGATGGAGACGGGAGCAGAGAGAAGCCTGCCAGTGGGTATGGCTGGAAAGAAGCTGTCTTGACTGCTGACCTGTGCCTTGAACAGTTCTGATTTTGAATAGTAGCTTGCTTCCTTCCCTAGTAGACCAAGAATTGTGAGGACAGTCTGTAGGTCATAATGGGCCACGGCAATACGTGACTGAATCCAACAGAGAATATTGGGAGGGGTCACTATTGTCAGAATTCACGAGAAGTTTGGATAATCATGGCAGATCTGATTTTCTCCTCATAAGAATCTACCTAGGGCAGATGTTGAATTTAATTCTCCTTCTCCATTTTGAACCAAGTGGACATCAAGATACCACCCTCAACACCATTTTTAAAAGGCAATTATCATTGTTTTATGCAATGTAGTACACTGATTGTGAATTGTATTCAGCCACAAAATGAAGATTTAGTTTTATACATTTGTTCTCAGTCATCGCTTTTGTTTCAATGCATACAGCATAAGATAGATCAGAAGAAAGAATAAGATAGAAAGGAAGAAAGAGAAGGACCCATAAGCGTTAGCCACATCTACAGATTCTGTCCCACTTCTACAGAGGTTTCCTTAGAGACCCTCCCATTGACTTCCACATACGTGTCTTTGCTTAGAAATCTGTTACATACACAGTTATGGCTCCCCAGCGTCCTAAAAGATTAGCATATATTGTGAATCTAATTTTATTGTGACTGGGAATACACTGAGAATTGATGAAGAAGGAATTTAGAGTGAATTGATGACTTCAATACCTTGTTGGTTTCCACTCATGGAGATGCCATGTGTGTCAGAGAACCTTGCTCCAGAGAGTTCCTGCTGACTGTTCTGTCAGAAGTAGATGGCCAGCTCACTTTTCCCAGGTGCCCCTTTGTGACCTTGAGCTGGCATGACCTGGAGTTTCCAACTAGGAAATTAAGTGTATGCATGACAATAGTTTACCATTTCATTTTAATATCTCTCAATCATTTTACATAATGTTTATTCATCTTTAAAACCATTGTGCTAAGGTATTATATACAACTTCAGCAAAGGGAGGCATGATTAATAATTAAATCCATTTTCATGTTATTTCTATGTTTAGTCAACACCTTCACCAACCCCCCTCTTATTTCTATACTCTGCCAACTGAGGCCCTCACCTTGTCACTTACGACTGATGTTTTCTATTTGGAATTATTCCTCAGCTACTGTCCAGAAGACAGTGTGTATAAAAGCCTTTCATTTTAAAATTAACTTGTACGAGCAGAAAAGAGGAAGAGAATACCCCTCCAAAAATCTATATCTACTTTTTTGTTGATAATTAATTCTCTTTCCTTTAAACATCAGTGTTACAGATAAAGCATATTTTAATTTTTATGTTGTGCTGTTTATTTACCAGAATTTGAATCATTGTAAATGGACATTAACTTACATCATGGATTATGTAGATAGTGGGTTCTTTTTTTTTTTAACCATACCAGTAGCCTTTGAGTGAATTTTAATGCATGTTTCTTACAGGACAGAGGCAGACTATTCCATAGAGTTTCTGACCCCGTGATTTTTCTCAGTGCAAATGGCCTCACCTATCTCTTCTGCAGAGGCTGATGAGTTCAAAATATTGGTCTTTTGGGGTTAACCGTTGGTGAGTGCTTAAACAGTGCACCACTAGGGCTCCTTGTGAATGGATTTACTTGGGCTTTAATATAGATGATTACCTTTGTTTCTAGGAACACAGTGGATATCACATAAAGTACATATTAATGCAGCCAACTTTAGCTGAACACAGTTTTTGTTGAGGTAGGGAGCTATTCAATCAACACATTTCTAAATTCATGTCAAGCACCAATGATTCTCAACCTGGGGGTCACGACCCCTTTGAAGGTCGCTCAAGACCATCAGAAGACACATATATTTCCCGTGGTCTTAGGAATTGAGACACCATTCCTCTATCCATCTCCAGACGGGTCCACCCACATGCAGATATACCTACACACAAGTATCTGGGATGAAGATATTACCCCTGCTACACCATGCTTCAAGAAATAAATTCATTTCTTTGTAATTAGAAATAGATATTTCACAATATATAATTATGTATTGTACTGTGATCATGATGCTTTACTTATATTCAGTTTGTAACAATGAAAATAAGATCCTCAATATCAGAGATTTACATTATGATTCATAGCAGTAACAACATTACAGTTATGAAGTGGCAATGAAAATAATTTTATGACTGGGGGTCACTACAACATGAGGAACTGTTGAGAACCCTAGGCTTGAAAACTGGAAAAAGACCTACTGGCATCACATGGATTCCAATTCACAATTGCCCTTTAACTTTGGGTAGAATTGCCCCCTTCAAATTTCAGACAGTAGGTCTTTATAGGAATAGAAATATTCATCTTTCTCCCAAGGAGCAGATGGTGGTTTTGAACTGCTGTCCTTGTGGTATGCAGCCCACAAGAAAAAATCTTCACTATGTCAGCAGAAAAAATCTTCACCAGTCAGTCCCCAGGATGGAAGAAATGCCCGGCATGTAGACCCTGCTCCAATGCAGGTCTGTATAAAACACACATATCTGAATGATGTAGAGTCTCTTCAGGCGTTCTTTCTTTTTGGGCTGCATGTGTGTGTGTGCGTGTCTGTGTGTGTGTTGGTAGCATTGACTTTATTCAATTCAAACTCATGTGGCTGCACTGTAAACTATCTTGCATTTTAAGTGATGGATATACTGTTGAAACTGTGCCAAGAACATTGTGGGATGTCTTAGTTCTGTCTGTAGATGCATGTACATGTCAATGACACGCTGAGTGTTGATGATATTTAGGAATAATTATAACAGGTGAAAATCTGGAGAATCCAATGTGGTTGGTCATCTTGGCAGCTAAGATTCATTGCCCTTGAGATATGAGAGACTCTCATATCTTTGTCTTTCCCTTAGAGCAAAAAAAAAAAAAAAAGCAAATTTCTGTTTGTTCCTTGGGAATTCTCCAGGAAGGCTCTCATAGATAAACCCGGTGTCTGGATGTATAATGAACAGGTGTACAGGGCCGTTATTAAAAATGTTTGGAGAATTGAATAAATCCGTTGTACTCATGTACATGCAGCTATAATTATGCTGACTCTCATTGTCATGGACAGAAATCAGGCAGATTTCATAGATGGGGAAATTATTTTCCAAGGAGAAGAAGACATCTACTACAAACCTTGTATAGCGGTCCATTTATTAAATCTTCAGAACTCTGGAGGCGTAGTTGGTACACACTAGGCTTCTAGCTAAAAGATCAGTAGTTCAAAACTGCCAGCAACTCTGGAGGAGAGAGACATGGCTTTCTATGCCCATAAAGAGTTATAAAAGAATCAAAATGTTGTGAAGCTGATGGTAGTAGCAATTGCAAACTTATGCGTGACCTAACTGAATTATGGATTGTTATTATATCCGTAAGAGTTCCCAACAAAATAGTTAATAAAAATAAATATAGAAAAGAAAAAAAAACGTATAGTCTTTGAGATTCACAGGAGCAGTTCTAATCTGTTCCAGAAGGTCACAATGAATAGCATCAACTCAGTGGCCATAAGTTAGTTGTTTATATTTTGTTTTGTTGTTGTTACCAAGCCTTACATGGGAAAAAGACAAACCATCCAAATGAAAGAGAAGATCAAAATGAGGCCATAATGGTGATCAAATGATTCTTGGCCACATGGCTCATAATAGACCCTAGGAAACAAAGGGAATTGTCACAGACTCATGATGAATTGACCCACCAATCATGATTTGGGATGATTCACAAAACCATCCGTGTTCCAAAAGCAGGGAAAAGAATCATGGCTAGGACCTATACACAACTACAGATTAACCAAACCAAATTAACCTCACTGCTATTCAGTCTAGTCCAACACAAAATGGCCCTAGAGAACAAAGCAGAACTAAGGTTTCTGGGGCTATAAATTATTACAGAAGCAGACAGCAGTATCTTTATCCCAGGGAGCATCGGGTGAGTCTGACTGTATGGTTAGTCGACCACTACATCAGCACTATTTCTGGGATTAGTTAAAGGAGCCACAGTCTACTTTTAAACCCTCTGCTCTCTGCTCCAGGGCAGAACAAGCACATGGCTTGTTGATGATCAGAAAGAACTCCGATGGAGGCTGAACATAAAATGGAGTTACATAGCTTCCATTCTAAACTGCAGCCTTCTGCAAGCCAAGTAATTGCTTTGACATGTACACTCTAAAATCCTGAAGAATTCTAATTGCTATTATTTTCCTTTTCTTAGAGACTTTTACAGATTTGAAAGATATTTGAAAGATTCTCTTTACATGAATAGAAGCTGTCTGGTGATTTTCAAATACATGTTCTCATTGGTAAACAGTGGCTAAGAGCGGGAGGATCTGAGGTCGTATTACAATATGTGCCTGGAAACTTCACTGTGTAATCTTGGACGAATTACTGAGATATTTTATGTCTGTTTCTCTCTCTCTCTCTCTCTCTCTCTCTCTCTCTCTCTCTCTCTCTCTCTCTCAAAAGAAGGTAATAATAGAACCAACCTGATAACATTGTAAGGATTGAATAATAACATGTAGATAATCCTTAAAGCAATGAGAGGGTGTTGCAAGAGCTCATTGTTATTATACTCCTCATTGTAATTATTAATTTTAATTTTACTGGACTGGAGATCATCGGGAGCAAACTATTTTCCTATGTCCAAATGGCTCTTTTGCGGTGTCTTTCTTCTTAATGTCTATCTTCTTATCCCGAAATCTTAAAAAGTCTACAACCTGCACCCTAAGCGTGTATCAAGCCTTTCGTTCAGCTTCACATGCTCTTGGAATTTCAACAGCAACAAAGGATTGTAGAGAACATCTATTCCAAACTCCCTTGTTACCAAGGGGCAGGAGGACAACAGTGTTAGTCCTTCTGCTTTTTACACACAAGGCCCCTTTGCAGGCACTCCTCTGCATCCCATAATGCTTTGGCGACAGCTTCTGTTTCTCCCAATTTCTTGCAGTCGCAACATTCCAGAAAAGAAGGAGACTGTCTCTGTGGTGATTGTCATCACTCGGACTCAAGAGAGTCTATTTTTAATGTTGTGTTTTTCTTTGCTCCTGTTTGTACCCCCTTGTCTACCCTTAGTGTCATCCCTCACATAGATCAAAAGCCATTTAAAAGCAAGAAAGTGCAAATGTCTCGGTGCTAAGAAATAAATCCGAGCCAGTCTCTGTGATCAGACCCTGAGAAGTTGCCCCCAGAGAGAGTGAGCTAGAATGAGGGCTACAGAGACCTTCCATGCAGAAGCGCAATAACTCATTTTTGTGCATTTGGAATGCGAGGTTTTTTCACTCCGTTCTGCAGATACAAGCCAAGAACCGTAGTGTGATTAGATTTTTAATCCCATTAACTCTAATTGCTTCTCAGAAGTTGTGTACTTACAGGATGTGGCTGGTTTTAGAAATTCAGGATGCCGGGGCAGTGAGGGCATGTTTCCTTCAGACTGACTGGGAAACTAGACAGCAAGGAAAGTGAGTGTACAGACAGGCAGTGAAGGCGGCAGACTAACAGACTTTTAAAAAGACTTCATGATACTGTAATGTGGTTTTGCATCTAAAAAACATTCTCATTGTTCTGAAAGTTCGGTGTAAGACAGCCCCTCCTCCCTTGCTCCTACCTTCTTGAGAATTCTTTGTGGCTGAATTTGAACAATTGCAACACAGAGCACTAGAATTTGGTGCTTGATGCTTTGGCTACAAATTAATGCGCTGAAGAAAGGCGGCTTTGAGGTTAAGCATCTTCTGTCTATTTCAGAGGATACTATCCCAGGGACTCTTTGTGATTGCAAACAAGGTCCATTAAACACAAAGCTGACCTAGTGGAACTGATAAACACAATCGCTTAAAGGAAATGGAGATAAATTGTAGCTGAGGCTTAGGAAAATAGAAAGGCATAATTGGGTAAATTAAAAATAATTTTAAACCACAATTATAATGGAACTTCGTTTATTTTTACCCTGCCAATTTCGTGTCGCCTGGTCTTTAATTTTGGGCATCTTTCAGCACAGTTAGACGTGCTGTTTAAAAAATGATATTATTCACAAGAAAATCTATTTGTTCTGCCAACCGTCTATTCACTGGGAGCGTACAGGGCTAAAAGTATGGTGGCTTTTTAAACTAAGGAAATCAGAGCCTTGGGGGATTCGGTAGTTGGTGGATAGATAGTTGAACAAGCAGAAAAGTGAGAGGGCAGGAAATAACAACCATAACACACCCCTCAGCCAGCACATGTATCTGGAACCCAGAGAGCAAGGAGTCGAACAAGAAAGGCTGGTTCTGGATGAGAGAAGGGCCAGGTATGTGAAGATGCCATTAGATATGAAGCCATTGTGTTTATGGAGAGGCAGTGTGAACATTTTTAACACGTGGATCACGGGTCTCCCGCCAGGGTCCCAGTAAATCCGTTTTTTGCAAGCCCTGCTCTGGTGACCTCATTACAGGTTACATTAAAAAATGCCAGGACGTTTGGGACAGAATATGTCTCCATTCGGAATTCGGTGGTGCCTACATCACACATCCTTGCACATATCCCAAGCCCTAACCCAACCCACTGCTACAGAGTCTATGTCGACTCTTAGAGACTGTGTAAGACTTTCCGGGGCTGAGCATCTTTCCAGGGACAGACAGCCTCCTCTTCCTCCCTCAGAGAGGCTGCTGCAAGGGAAGCCCTGACTGTGGGCTGAGAGGCCCGTGGCTATCCAGCAGTGTGGCCCGAATTCCTTCTTCAGAGCTCAGTGTCTTTTGCACTGGGAAAAGGAAGGGAAGACACCTCCCATAAGGGCGCCTGGCTCACAGCACACCCCATGATACAGTGTGGAGCTGCGGTCCAGGTCTCCCTTGTGGTCACTGTGGGGACAGCAGACCCTCCTGACGAGTTGGTACAAACGACCTGGGATGACTAGCCAACATATGTCATGAGAGCATCCGTTATGAGAGGTGACGTTTTTCAGGGACCACAGCATCTTTGGGAACCTCAGCTGACTTGATGGCAATGCTGAGTGAGAGGTGTGCTTCACTGTTGTATATCTCAATGGGCGTAGAAGTGAGCATAATCAGTATGTTCAAAGTCCTCAATAATAAAAGTATTTAAACCCAGGATTTGTTTAGGAGGACTTGATTTGAGAGGCCCAAAGTGGGCTTATCCCAAACCTCTTACTTTGAAGCCCTTATTGGCACACGGCAATCATCCCCGACCTTTAACTTCTCCAGGGGGGGATTACACTCATTGGCAGGAAACTGACTTGTGCCCTTTGAGGCATATTATTGCCATTGAAAAGCTCAGTTTAAGTGCCATCATTGCATCAGATTGCTGTACTTGCTTAATTAGCATAGCATGAATATGAAGAGTGCTGTTAATGTAAAGTGCCACCGCGCACGCCAGTCTCTGGGGCTCTGTCCTGTCTACCAACGAATTGCTGGCAAGCTCGCAGCTGGGGGAAGAATGTGTGCAGAGAGCAGCGTTAGCCCCCGCTCCTGGCCAAGGAGAGCACAGCTATTAACAATGATGGAGTCATTTGGTATTAATTGTCTTTTAGAGCTTGTTTCTTTCCTTGGATACAAAGTGACCTGCCTGGCATCAAAAGGAGCTGTGCCAGCGAGAGATTAAACACGCCTCATCTAAATTCAACAAAACGTCGTCAAATTAAAGGCTGAGACTATTTCTTGGAGATTCAGAATCGATGTCCAGTGACACTCAGGCCATGAGGTCATTTTGTCTGTTCTTCATCACTTTGAGTTTGCAGAACCAGATTCTTCAAAAGAGAACAACAGTGTAAATTAGAGATGGTCAAATCTGACACTCTTCAGTTCTTAAATAATATATTTGTTTACTTATTTTATATTCTATTTAAAGGTCCAAGAAATAAAAGGCAATATCCTATTTACAAGGGACTGCAACAATATTCTCAATCAGATATATTTCTTCTTTCTACTAGGTCAAGGCCATGTGTAAGTCTAAGTTTACTAAGTTTATAAAGTAAGGTGTTAAAAAGGGGACATTGAATACCCCCAAGAAACTTGGCTATTTATAGATGTGCCAGATGGCCATCTTATTTTTCCCTCTTCCTAAACATATATCTCTGCTTTTTCTCCAATGGACAGAGTTCTCATGCATTTTCCCTGAGATTTCTGCCATTGACTATATTTATTTTGTAATTAGTTAACAAATATAAATGTGTTATGGGTAATGAAAGAATTAAAGTGTATACATACATTATGTGCTTAATATGTAGAAAAGGCAAGAAACAATCATTTAATAAACATTTAATCTTTGAAAACAAGAGCCAAGAAAATAATTAATATGTAGGGAGTTGTAGCTAAATGGTTATTAAAAGTTTAAAAAGGTCAGTGAATGGGAGTTTAAAAGAGGAAGAGTATATTTTGCTCAAAGTTTCTCAATGGGGCTATTATCGTTGTTTATTGAATTGGTTCTCACTCATAGGAAAACCATTCTCACCTGGCTGGAAATTCAATCACTTGCTGCAAAACCTTTGTACATATGAAAAATCTTCAAAACCTGGTCCATTTTGCCCCAACACCATATGATAGTTAATATTTCCTGGTTTCAACAATAAATGCAAATTACATTAAATCTTTAACCCTTCCAGATAAGAGTCTTGACTTCTTTTCTTTAAAAAAAATTGGGATTTACTGGTAGCACATACATAATGTCATTGTCTAGTTCAATCACATCAAGCAGTATTGTACAATTGCTACCACATTCAGTTTCAGAACACCCTTTTCCTTCCTGCACTCCTTGAGATCTGCTCCTTTTGTCCACTCTACTACCACGTCTGGATAGCCCTACCTCCACCCTGGGAACGCTTGTTCTACTCGGTGTCCCTGTAATATACTGAGACACAGAAAAACGTGCAACATAAGTTCAAGAAGGTGACACCCAATGACATGACACATCTGAGATAAACCCCAATATGAACAAGCAAAAACCAAAAACTGTATAGAAAATGTTGAAAACCAGATCAGACATGATGTGCATCAGAAGGGGGCTGAAATGGCAAATTTGTAATTGTTCAAGTCAGGTTTATCCTCTTGATCTTCTATCCTCATCTCTGCAATGCGCTATGTTTAGTAACCACTTTCATCCCATCCCTCAATGATGAGTAGAGGGAGTTCACCGGGGCCTTAGTGCCTAGGTAGCTCCCACAAAGGTATCATGGGCTCCCACCATCATCCACAGCCTTCTGCAAACCAGATTCTCACAGTTTAGGCTCTGATAGTATTTCTTCTCTCAACTTTGGATTAAATGATTTATAATCCTTCAGTGACTGGTGTTGTTGTGCTCCTTCCATGTGGGCTTATTTGACATCTCCCTTAGAAGGTTACTTATTTGGAAGCTAATCTATGAGACCCCAGATGCTATTTTATCTGCTAGACAGTCCATCGTATTTCTTCCCCACCTTTTTCTAGAGCACCTGTATCTTCTGTGTCTCCTTCCTGGGGGTGAGCAGTGAAGAAGACCATACTATAAGAATTAATTGTTCTTAGGTTGGAACTAGGATTGAATGTGAACCCCACACCCATTCCTGGATTTATGTTTTGGTGTTTTTTGTTTGTTTGTCTTTAATTTTCATTTGACTACCTTGCATAGCCTCCTTATTAAATTATGGTAGAGAGTCTTAGCAATGATCATGCCCCTGTGGCATAATGATCTTCCTTTAATGTCTTTGAATAGCCCTTGGCACTAATTGTTTAATGTCCTGTTGAGCAAGGGGTATTGGACCAATGTAGGCTAACTCCATATCACAGTATCTAAATTATTCACTTGGGCAGAATCAATCCTTTCATGACTGGATGCTATTTACATAAACAACAGGTATTAATTGCCGGGGAAATTTTACAATAGTAATCATTGAGAATGTCACTCACAAGTTTGCCAGAATGACACATATCTCAATACAGCAAATCAGCTATTGATCTAGCAAGACCATGTTTATCCACCTATCAACACTTCAACAATATTGGTAGTGCTGTCTTTCACTTCCTCAAACACCATGTATTTTCCTACTGATGGCCTTGTGTATTTGAGGTCAAGTCCAGTTCACCCAGTGGAGTTTCCATAGCAGAACTCAGGCTGACACAGCCTTTGGGGCAGTCAGCACCCCTAAACAACCAGGATTTCATGCCCCTGTATTCCATGGGAACTGGCCTGGATCCCCACCATGTGCCCAGAAGTCCAGGGTCAATGTGGCCCATTCAGGTCATACTACCAGGGACAATCCCCCTCTGATGACTCCCCTAAGCACTTTAAGTCATTCTAACCCCCCACCTGGAGGTTGCTCCTCCCTCTTTTTCTACCAACAGTCATGCATTTGCATTCCCTCAGATATCTGTTGTTTTCCCTTCTTCCTTAACTTGACTTTAGCATCAGTATCCCCCATCCCTCTGATAGGGTGGTCTCCCTGTTCAGAGGGCATACCCCTAGGGAGCTTTGTGTGGCAGCCACTCAATAGCTAGCATCCTCTTGCCTGCCCTTGATCTTTTGATCCTAGCTGACATGAGATGCCCTTTCGCAAATTAACCTTCAAGATTCTTACCTAGAACAGATGGTGTATGGTTCATTGGTACCAGCCAGAGTCTCTACAAGGCCATCTGCCTCTGCTGGCCAGTAGACTGGATGCCCATCCGCTGCTTGTTTCTATAGCTGTAGATACATATAATATTTGTCCTTCCAATATTGACTAGTTTCACTTAGTGTAATGTCTTCCAGATCCCTTCATGTCTCAAAGTGTTTCATTGTTTCATCATGGTATTTTAGGGAGGCCAGAGTTTTTATTAACACATCTTCTACTCATGGGGATTTAGGCTGTTTCCAACTTCTTGCTATTGTGAACTGTATTGCCATGACCATACAGGAGCAGACGTCCGTTCCTGATCTGTTCCTTATTTCTTTGGGGTATATGCCCAGTAGTGATATTACTGAGTCATACGGTCTTTCCATGGCTATCGACTTTAGGAATCACCATATCACTTTCCACAGTGGCTATATGTTTTTACAAGCCCACTTGTAGTGAATCAGAGTTCCAGTCTAACCACAATCTCTCTGGAACTTGCTGTTCTTGGGTTTTTAAACAATGGCTCTTGTCAGAGATAGGATCGTTAGATCTCATGGTTGTTTTGACTTGATTTTTCATTTCTTCCACTGGTTTTTATTATTCTCAGAATCAAAGAGTCCCTGGGTGGGTCAAGTGGTTAAACCACTTTCTTCTCTAGCCAAATACTAGTGTTTTGAACTATTCAAAGGTGGCTTGAGAGATAAGCCTGTCAATCAGCTTCCTAAATCATAGCCTCCAAAACCTTACATAGTGGGTTTAGTTTACAGAGATGGAGTCACCATAAATTGGACTTAACTCAATAAAAACAACACTTTAATCTGAATGTTTTGGCTAACAGAAAACAAAAGAAATCAGGTGAGGTTTCAATAATAAAATCTACATAACTGATAATCACCAACTTTTGTTTATATACCTGTCTTATTAACAGGGTGGTTTCACATATAAGATGTCAGTTGTAAAGTGCTGGTACATCTGCATGATTGCTTTGCTTTGGAACAAAATATAGGCACTTACCCCAGGTATCCTTTCAAACAAATGGTTCTAGCAAGGACAATGAGAGTTGCCAAAGGTAATTTAAATCACTCTCATATCCCCTATCCTTAATGCTCAAGGAGGTCAAGCGATAAGGGGAATTTACTGCCTCCCACAACTACAAAACCTGGGACAAAAGTAAACATCAAGAAGAGTTGTATCAGAGTTAGGGCCGTGTGTCCTCTCTACAACCCTCAACTTGGCCCTTAGTCTGCATGGTGGTCAAACAGTGTCCTGCAGTTTCCTTCACTACATATTTCTTCATTCCAAATGATGGAGTATTAATCATTTGGCATTAATTGTATTTCAGAGCATGTTCCTCACTCACATCCAGTGTGTCAATCTGTATAGACTACAGAAACAAATTCATGGAGACACTCATATGGATAGAAGGGAGTGGTTTACATACAAGAGCAATTGAACATTGAGAAATCATTCCAACCCAGTCCAGTCCAAGTCCTTAAGTCCAATATTAGCCCACATGTCTGACATCAATCTATAAAGTCCTCTTCAGAGTCACAAAACACATGTAATGATGTTGAACGTAGAAGATCACAGGCCAGCAGGTGGGAATGCTTGTAACTCCAGTGGCACTGTAAGCATCTCGGCACTAACGGGGGTCTTCATGTGGCTTCTCCCTGGTCCAGGGGTCTGGATGCATCACAGCAGGTCTATGTGGCTTCTCCTGGGGGATGTCTCACAGGGAATGAGCAAAGAAAGGAAGTGTCTCCCACCTACAAGGAGGAAAATCAGGATTTCCCAGAATTCTCAGGAAAAGGCCATGCCCACACAGAGGCCCCATTGGTTATGATCTGATTGACAGGCTAGACTCTGCCCCTACATGCTTAATCCTTAAATTGACAATTGTATAACTACCATATGCAGCAAAACAATAACATCATTGAGCACCACTTTTCTGGAAATCAGTAAGGGGTGAACCAACTCCTGGAATCATCACAGTGACAAGATGATCCTCAGGCCCACCACCCAACCACGAGGCTATGATACGTTGAGTGGAATACAAAAGGATTGTGGAGACAACACAATGCTGTCTTTTTACAAAGTAAAAATGTAGCATGTTTAATATATTCACCAATGTACTAGAGGTTACACGTTTTTATATGCACCAACCTAGTGTAAAGGAACTTGTAAATTTGATAAATAACCATTTATTAATATGAAATGTGATAATCCATTAAAATCATTCAAAATCCTGCTGAGTTTTGTAATGTCTTATGCAGAATGAGTGAGTATAAATCACACGGCATTTAAAAATTTCTTTCAATCATTGTTTCTTTAAGAATTGTTAGAACTTTGAGGCTAGACGATATGAATTTTCTAAAAGTGTTTGAAAGCATCCCAACTGGGAAAGCAATTTCATGCTTGCTTTTTAAAGAATCTTTTCAAAGAACTCATTAAAACTATTCATTTAAATAAGCTGGTGTATATTCATTATGCTGTGACCTTTGGGGGGTAAAAAAAAGTATGAGTTGCTTCCAGAAAGCAAATGAAGGGGACAAATGTTTAATGTAAAAGGTTAGCCCTTCATTAAAATGGTTTAAATAAACAGCACCTTCCCATGTTCTCTTCAGAACTATTCTTAAAAAAACATCAGTACACATTTAGGACAGCAAATTAAAAACTGAGACCACTAAAAATATATATAGGTCAGTCTCATGAACCTGTAGCATTTGGATCATGTTTGCATTTTTTCAATGAAAGTGATACAACCTGCACATACTATATGAAATAGTTTTGGGCAACCTGATCCAAAAGATTATAGGGTTTCTGTAAATGGCAAACCTTTAAAATTTGTGTTTTGAAGAGCATCTGGATTTTTCATATAATAATCCTTGGACTATGGTGAATACTTCAGGGCTTACCTTCTTCACCCTGAATTTTTATAACAGGCTCCAGGATCTGAGAAAGCTCTAGATGAAGAAGACAGGAATCCTCCCAACTGATTGGATTTAGCTGGCAGGAATAGGCTATAATATGATATATCTTATGCAGATATTTCTTACCAGCATGTGAAAATAACAGTAATCTTCCTGATTGTTATGTTTGAAATTATATGAGGTTTTGGCAGGGGGATTTCTAGATGTATGTCTGTGTGTATATGCTCATTGAATTCAGATGGATGTGTTTCATTGTGGTAGTGCACCCTTTTAGTTGTCTGTGTAGAAGAGGTGATAATGGACAGAGTAATAATGTAGCTTGTTTGATTCAGTATCTAATTCCCTACCAGTTCCTTCTTTCTCAAATAATGTTCTGATTTATTCTCATTAAAAGACTTCATTTAACTTAAAGGGGAATACATTAGTTAGGTTCCTAGTGAAAGACTGAGGAAACTCGTGAACAAATGAGAAGGCACAGCATGATCTTAGCTAGGAATATTTAAGACATCAATTCCTCCAAGTTACTATATATATGGCCCATAAAATGTCAACATTTTATTTGTATCCCTTATGAAACTTATTCTCAAGTTCATATTTAAAAATTATATATAATTATACATAATTTCAAATGTTCCTAAGATCTACTTATAAGCAGGAGAATTAACTATAATAAAAAATCTAAGAATAAACCCCAAAATATATGGGAACTCAAATACAGTAAGGTTTCATTCTGATTTTCATGGGAAGGCATATTTTTAAATATACATAGGTGAAAAAAAATACACATAGGTGTTGGGTGATGCCCTGGTCATTTAAAAATGCAATAGCTTGAATGAGCCGCAAGCTTAAAAAAAATCCTGCAAGAGAAATCACTTTAGTGATAAAGTCTTGCGGTTAAATGCTCAGCTACTAACTAAGAGATAGGTCATAAGAAACTCCTGGCTGCTCTGACTCCGCAGGAGAAAGATGTGGCTTCCTAAAGATGACAATCAATGAGTCTTATGGTGTGGCTCTGTCCGGTCACGTGGAATTGCTAGGAGTTCAAATGGACTTGATGGCACCTGAAACAATAATGATGCTCACTGAATAGTCAGTATCATTATGGTTAATAGCTCAATCAACTTCCATTCCCTCCATTGGCATAGACACTACAAGAAGCTGGAGGTATGGATGATTTGCTCTTGTTAGTTTAAGCTAATACATGCCTACTTCATTGTAGGTGCTAATTATGTTTATGGAATAAATTTATATATATGTACATATAAATAATTAAATTGCTTGTAGGGTATATTTTACACAAATGCAAAATAAATCAGATATTTGAAAAAAATCAAGTAATTTATTGGGCTCCCTTGATATTAATTTGCAGATAATTTTTTCAAGCTCAAATATTTTGGTTCATCAGAGCACAACATGGATTAATTACTTCTGATATTTTGAACTCCCTACTCTTTTCCACATGCGTGTGATTTATGAGCTAAAGTATAAAATATGCTTTCTGAGTATGATTCATTATTTTTTTAGAACATTTTGTTGCTACCATGACTTTTTCTTGGTGGTCAGATTGCTGTAGCTTCTACAAAATCATACAAAACTGAACACAGAACTGTGTCCAAAAGAAACTAATGATTATTATTTTGTTGATATCTTAGCTATCCATAAAAATTGCTTTGAATAGTCAGTCTTAGGAAGATACATGAATAAAATGGTAGATAACAAGTTGAGCCATGGCAGAATAATGGTTACAAGTTAGGCTGAGAGCATCCAGGTTGGCAGTTCAAAACCACCAGTAACTCCAGGAGAAAGATTGAGATTTCGATTCTCAAAACAATTGCAGCTTTGGAAACTCACTTGGGCAGTCCTATTCTGTCCTCTAGGATCTTTATGGGTCAGTATTGACTCATAGCAGTGAGATTGAGAGTGACATGTCTAAAGTTAATTTAGCGTTTTTATAGAACTTGTGTAAGTGATTAAGAATCGGGCTGCAAACGGAAAGGTTTGCAGATTGAAACCACTAGTGGCTCCTCTGGGGAAAGAGCGGGCTTTCTAGTTAGTCTTGGAAACTCTCCGAGGCAATACTACCCAGTCTGATCAGGTGACTATTCGTCAGTGTTGACTCGATGCCTGTGTGCCAGTGAGTTTACTGGGTTCTGTTTTGGTTTGGTTTGGTTTGCTTTGGTTAGGTCTCTTGTGACTGTAGATAACAACAACAAAAGCATGGTGCAGGTGGATGCTACCATAAAGGACATTTATTTTCTGATGTCAAATCAGGATGATCTTTAGATGTATATAAGCAGTCAGCAATTCAAGGATGTCAACAAGGATGCAGCCACTAAAATCCTGGTGGCCAAATGCTTAAGCTATGGGCGGCTACCAAGAAATATGTATAATAACTTGCCCGTTGCTGGGTAACCATCCTAGATTTGATGAGGGAAAAAATTCTGGTGGGGAGAACGAATTAAAAATTGAATGTGGAGAGGCTTCATAAACTATCATGCTAAATAAAAATTATATCTATAAATTATAGTGTAATGAAGATGTCTAAGAAATGTATTTCCAAACATTAAACCAAATAGTTTGGTCTCTGAGACAGAAACTGTAAGAAAATTTACACCACTTGAAGAGGTTTTTAGATATCCAATTTGGGCACTCTTCCTTGAAGTCAAGAAAATAGGGACCGTTGTCCCTAGAGAGTGTCTTCATCTTCATTTCAATTTACTTACTTACTTATATCTCTGTTGTGATTCAGATTCAAGGTGCAATTAAAGACCACCAGGGATGATACATTCCAGATATAAAGGGGCGTAAGGAGTCCCTGGTGGTTTTGTTTGTAAGCGTTTGTAAGTTTGAAAATCACAAAGTTGGGGATTCAAGCCCACCAGGTGCTCCTTAGGAGAAAGATGAGGCTGGCTGCTCCAGTAAAAGTTTATAGTCTCAGAAATAAATTTTGTAGAGGTTCCCAGTAGACAAGTAGTGAACTGTGATAGATGGGTTTATTGTGCCAACCTAACCAATAGGAACACGTAGGATTAATTAGTTCACTGTTTGATTGGAGAACAAGGGGATAAATGGCTCCTCAAGGGCTGCCTCCCTCTCTTGCTCTTTGGTGATTGGGGCATGGAGTATTCTGTTGTTTTAGCTAATTCTCTCCCTCAATCTGTGAACTATACTATCTGTGGGCCAGGCCAACCCGTGGATCATGTCCCTAGAGCTTGAAGCTCCTTTAAGATGAGGCTGCTTCATCCCACTTCTGGTACTATGATGTCTTAGTTCAGTAGACTAGCAAAGCAAACACTCATATGTGTTTAAGAAAGAGTTTTATAGGAACAGTAAGTGTATATTAAGAAAGCATTTTACGCAGTCCAGATCAAGTCCATATTAGCCCATATGCCCCATACCAGTCGATAAAGTTCTCTTCAGACTCATGAAATGCGTGCAATGACACCAAATGCAGGAAGATCACAGGCCAGTGGGTCTAAACTCCCATAGATTCCTTGGCCATGGAAGCATCTCAGCACTGGCGTGGTTCTCCACGTGGTTCCTCCAGCTCCAGGGCTCTTGCTCAACCATTGTGTCTTAACAGAAGACTAGGGAAGGCAGAGAGAGGGAGGTCTGGCCTCCAGGGAGGTCTTTATCTCTGTGCCTCCAAATGAAGTCATCAGGCTGCAACCTGATTGGCAGGTTAGATTCCACTCCTTTGCTCAAGTTGACAAGAGATTATGTAACTGCCATACCTAGCATGACTCTAAGTAGGAGTCAATTTAATGGCAGTGGGAAAACAGACTTGCCAAAGCAAGAGTAGCCATTTTTATGAAAAAAATATTTCTCCTACTGTTAAAAATATCTTAATGCTTTCATATGTATCATCACTTGAATGGCACGATATGACTTGTTTTGGCATATTTAATGACTCAAATGGATTTTAGTTTTGGGTTTTTTTTTTAGCTTATACTTTTTCAACCAATTACTTTAAGGACAGGGAGAACCTGGTTTGCATTACTGTTTCATATCACGTCATTCACATTTCACCAACTCTGTTCATTACCTTAAATTTGACTCCAATTTGACAAATGAAAATTTCCTTGAGTCAAGGGAGAAGAGACTAGGCAATGGACAAAACATGTAAGAAATGTTAAGTGAGAAATGACTGCTTCTTTAAGATTTCATACATTGTACTTCAAAATTTTAGGGAAAATATTTTGTGGCATATTAGCAAAGAAAGAAAATAATATTTGGGTTCTGAAAGTTTATAGTTTTCACATTTTTATGGAGAAAACTCTGTTCTTAGTAACTTACAAACATTAATGAAATAATTGTGGCAAGAGTTTTGCTAGACATGCATTATTATTTTCTTTATGCACATAGATGTTTGGAAGTTGGCAGTTTGCTTACTCACACAGCTGCAATGTATCAAAGGAGGATGCTAAAAGCTGGTCTCTCTGTATATAAGATCCATGTGATACCACCCCTAATGCAGACTTGTACTATTTAAAGTTTGACCCTTTGATCACTAATGTTGGCATTACATGAGTACACCAAAACCAATGTGAGATTGTCACTCGTCCCTACTGCCATGAGAATACTGAATCAAAATCTCCATTCTAATAACATCCCATAGAAGTTTAGGAAAAGCTATTTGAGGTCACTTGTGTCATTGGAGAAGAACTTTCACCCAAATGGTAATAGAAAGTCTATGTGATTGTGCACAATTACTTGCTCTTGATGATAAAGTAACTAAGGCATATGAAAGAAGTCATGAGGTAAGAGAACTGAGCAGACACTTCAAACGACAATTTGAGAATGGGCAAAGACCTGGAGTTATAAAGCTAGAAAGAAAGTGTACACTCATCATATCTTTAAAGAAGAAATTTCAAGACTGAACTTGCAATATGAGAAGAATATAGTCATTGTATCAAAAAAAACTAATCGACATCCAATCATTTCAAGACATAGCATATGACAAAGACCAGTGGTACTGATGGAAGAAGTCCAAGCTGCACTGAAAGCATTTGCCCAAAGCAATCCTCCAGGAATTGATGAGAGGCCAATTGAAATGTTTCAACAAGCTGAAGAAGCTTTCACACATCTATGCCAGGATATTTGAAAGGGAGATAGTTGAACTGGCTGGAAGAGATCCATATTTACACCTGCTCTTAATAAAGGCGATCCAACTAAATGCTCAAATTATACAATAATATCATTGATATCATGTGCATGTAAAATTTACCTGAAGACCATCCAATAAAGGTTGCATTAGTATATTGACAGGAAGTTTCCAGAGGTTCAGGCTGGATACAAGAGAGGACATGGAACAAGAGATATTCTTGCCAATGTCAGATGGATGTTGCTTCAAAGCAGAGAGTACCTGAAAGATGCTTACTTGTGTTTCATTGACAATGACAAGGCAGGAAACTGTGTGAATCACAACAAACAATGGATAGTCTTGAAAAGAAAAGGAATCCCAGAACACTTCTTTGTGCTCGTGCTGAATATCTATGTGAGTCAAGAGGTAATTGTTATAACAGAACAAAGGAACACTGCATGGTTTTAAATCAGGAAAATTTTGCTTCAGGTTGTAACCTCTCACCATATTTATTTGATCTGTATGCTGAGCAAATAATCAGAGAAGCTGGAATATATCAAGAAAAATTTAGCATCACAATCAGAGGAAGTCTTATCAGCAACCTAATATTTGCAGATGAAACAACCTTGCTTGTTGAAAGTGATGACTGAAGGCATTTGCTGATGTATATCAAGGATTGCAGTCATTGGTATAGATTGCAGCTCAGTGTAAAGGCCAAAATCCTTACAGTTACACCAATACCTATGTCTTGACAAACGGAGAAAAGATTGACATTGTCAAGGATTTTGTCTTACTTGCATTCACAACAATGCTCATAGAAGCAGCAGTGAAGAGATCAAATGATATATTGCAATGGGTAAATCTGCAAAAGATCTCTTTAAATATTGAAAAGAAAGAATGTGACTTGAAAGATTAAATTTGGCAGACCCAAGTCATGGTGCTTTCAGTTGAGCCATAGCCTGTGAAAGTTGAACATTGAATAAGGAAAACAGAAGAGTTGATGTATTTGATTTTGGGCACTGGTGGAGAATGGAGAGTACCACAGACTTGCCAAATAACAAATAGGTCTGTTGTGGAAGAATGACAGCCAGAAAGCTCTTTCGGTTTTTTGGAGGCAAGAATGGCAAGATTTTATCTTATGTCTTTTGGACACATTGTCAGAACAATGCTGGAGAAGGATATCATGCTGGTAAAGTAGAGGGGCAGCAAAAGGGAGGGAGACCCTTGGCCAGATTGAGTCACACAGTGGTGGCCACAATGAGCTCAAGAATACAAGACTACAATAGCAAGGAGGGCACAGGGCCAGGCGTGTTCCATTCTGTGGTGCCCAGGGAGGACCGTGATGAGTCAGTCACCTTGTCTGTGCCTAGCAAAACTAGCATGCACTTCTGAAGCAAGGACAAAATTATGAAAATTTAGTAATCTTCCTAATATTACCCTCAGACTGCTAGACATGAAATCATTTGATATGACATCCTTATTTTTTTTTGTCATCACTGCCCTCTCGTGGTCCTGGGAGCTACACTGCCTTGTTCCTGGAGAGCTGCTGCTGGATTTGAAATTCCAAGTCCATGGGCCGCAGTCCCGCATTCAACCACTACACCACTGGGGCTCAGCCCCATGACCTCCTTATTTTGCAGAAGGAAACAAAACCAAAAACCACAAAGACCATGAGATATAATATTACTGCCCTACTGACATTTGTCAGGTATGGATTGGCCTATTAATATCAAAACTGGTGGTTCAAACCCACCAACCACTCAGGGAGAAAAGAAAGAGACTCTATATTTCCATAAGGAATACAGCCTCAGAAATCCTGTATAGTGTCACTGAGACTCAGAAAGAGCAGTGGGTCCCCCACTGGGCTGCTGATCACAGAATCAGCAATTTGAACCACCTGCCAATACTTGAGAGAAAGATGAGACTTTCTGTTCCAGTACATGTTTCCAGGCTCAGAAATCCCAAAGGGCTGTTTACTAGGTCACCGTAAATGAGGCAAAAAATTATGGTATTGGATACTTGCACTGGTGAATCAGAATCAACTTGATGGCAGTGGATTAGATAATTCATGAACTTCTATCCAAGATGAAGCATACAGGTACTTAGTTAATTTCTCAGGTAATGCTCTTAGAATGTCTAATTAAATACAAATATATGGTCCCAATAAGGCATCTGTTAGGTTGCAACTATATCTATTATTAATGGTTATTTACACTAAAGAAACCTCCTAATTCTATAAAACGAAATTATTCAAATAATCACATGAAAGGGTCTCACGGAGAGCAAATTTACTTAGATGAAACAAATCTAGCACAGGTAATACTGTTTAGAATAAAATAAGTTATAAAATATAACTACTCAAAGAGGCACTAGGCCAACAAGAGTGGGCAGAACTAGAATATTTTTTTTCTCCCTCTGAAAACACAGCATGATCTAGGAGCCATCTGTGTTGATGTGGTTTTTGCCCCAGGGTCACTCACCAGTCTGCCAAGCTGGCTAGACATAAGCAAAACTTTGTAATCTTTTTGGCTGGATTTTCAGAGGACATACTTTGTACCAGACCTATGCTGCAAGAAATGATAAAGGATAAAGGGAAATGATATCAAATGGAATTATACTATTCAAGTTCCCTCCATATTATATGGATGCAAGGTTATAATACTTACTCTAAGTAAACAGTGGGATATTGGTTATAAATACTGAAAAGAATTAAGACTACCACTAAAGGAAAAGAAACAATTAAAGAATAAAAGGTATGATTTAAAAGAATAAAAAAGATATCTGGTGTGTTAGTCCAGGTAGACAAGAGAAACAAAATGTATAGGAACTCATATATGTATAAGAAAGAGCTTTATTAAAGGGTAATTATACATGAAGAAAACATGCCAACCAGTCCTGGCCTATAATTTAATATTAGCCCATATGTTCAATATCGAGCTATAAAGTCCTTTTCAGACTCATGAAAAACATGCGATGATGCTGACAGATAGAAGATCACAGGAAAGTGGGTAAAAAGTCATTGGATCCAGTGGTGGTGTAAGCATCCCAGTGCTGGCAGGGGTCTCCTCGAGGCTTCTCCAGTTCCCAGACTACATTAGGATAGGTAGGTCCATGTGGCTTCTTCTCAGGGATGTCTCGTAGGAAGTGAGTGGAGTGAGATTGTGTCACCCGCCTCTAAGGAGAAAATGCTAGAGTTTTCCCAGAATCCTCTGGGGAAGGCCAGACTCACAGAGGCCTCAATGGCTGTGACTTGGGGGACAAACTTCAGGGGTCCTCAAGCTATGGCCCTCGGGCCACATGTGGCCCTCCGAGGACATTTATCCAGCCCGCTGGGTGTTTTTGCCACTCTGCCTGCCCTGCTTAGCAGCCAACTCATCCCGGGTCCACTATGAAGTGTTCATAGTTTGTTTTGGCTTTTTTAAACGATAGTCTGGCCCTCCAACGGTCTGAGGGCTAGTGAACTGGCTCCTTGGTTAAAAAGTTCGAGGACCCCTGGGTCACTAGAGTTTACCCCATTCACTCTTAATCCTCTCAAGTCCCAAATTGACCCCAGATGATGTGACAACCACATCTAGAGTTAAGTTTATCAAAAGAAATCAGGAAAGTATAGCGATGTTGTTGTTGTCTCTGGCGGTCTAGTCAGTAATATTCAGAGTGACTCTCTCAGAATTATGCACAGCCAGGTCCTCCCCCAGCCTGACAGTTGCTGCCCTAAGTCTATGGTCGCAGCCACTATGTCCTTGAGGCTATTCTTCTTTTTTATCTTTTATGGACCCTCAACTTTATTAAACATGATCTCAATCTTCAGAAAAGGGCCACCATGATAACAGATTCAAAATATGTGAGACAATATCTTGCCATCGCTGCTTTCAAAGAGCCTTCTGACTGTGCTTCCTGCAACACAGAGTTGGTAGTTTTTGCCCAGGACCCTCCGTGATCATGGAGGGGGTTGCTGTGGCTTGTTATTTGTCAGACTCCCCTCCACGGCAGTGTGGTTGGGTTGCATTCTTTTGTGAGGGGTGGGGGAATCTGCCTATTTAATTTCTTTAATATCACCCAATGTGTCACTTCTTTGGTCTTCTTTATTCATGGTCCAGTTTGTGCACTCATGAAAGGCAATTGAAAGTATCGTGCCTTGGTCAGGCACACTTTGAAAAGACTTTTTATAAAAAATTGCCTTCAAAGATCAAATATGTAGTTTCAAAATGATCAAGAGGTCAATTTATAAATCAGAATGTAATCATAAAAACATGTAATAAAAGGGCTTCACATTGCGTGGAGCAAACCATACAGATAATGTATGATCTCATTTATATGAAATATCTGGAAAAGCTAAATTTTTAGAATCCTTTGTTTATTAGTGATCACCAGAAGTGGGGTGGGGGCGTGATAAGGAGTCATTTTTTAAGAAATGGAAAATCTGGCAACTGGGTTTAGTCATGGTTGTACATGATTAATGTAATTGATATCACTGTATATAACACGTGAAAAACATTGAATTGGCAAATATATTATGTATAATTTTACCATAGAAAATTGATACAGTAATAGAAAATTTTCATGCTTTTCTTATAAGTGAATAGAAAAAGAACTAGGAGAAAGCCATCTGTAAGCACAGAGGAAGATTAAAGTACATTGCCAAGAAATTTCACTCCATTACCTTTGTGGAGTAGCATACCCAACCACTTCAGAATATAACTTATTTTCTAGTACACATCATGTGTTCAGTAAGATATACCATACTGCTCTAGTGGAATATCATGTAAATTTAAATATAATTAAAAATCAATATCTAATATAACATCTCCCATGAACCCAGGTGAATATTTAGAAAGCAATGCAAATTAAATTTCCAAAGATAATAGTATTAGAAATAATATTTCTGTAAGTTTTCACCAAAAGCCAACCCCACTGCTAATGACTCAGTGATGACTCACAGTTACCACTAGTGGGTTTCTGGGGTATAGCTGTTTATAGAAGAAGAAAGTCCAGTCATTTTCCCAAAAAGATGGAGCCCAACATATAACCTCTACATCACCAAGGTTCCTGAAGGACTACAAGTATTAGAAATTATAGTTCTGGAGATCATAATTATTGAAACATTCAAACACAGTATAAAAATGACAGGTATTTAAAAAAGAAAGCTCAAGGAAAAATAATAATTATTTTAACTGTAATGAAATTCAGCATATATAGATGTGAGTTATAGCTAATGTGGTGCTTAGGGGGAAATTCTTTAAATCTTTGTATGTTTGAACAAAGAAGAAAGGTGTCAGATTAGTTACCCAATCTTCCCTTAAGGATCTGGGTAAATAGAAAATTAAAATAAAAATGAGGAGGAAATTCCAAAGTTAAAACATATCAATGACAGAGAGAATGTACAACCAATACAACAAATAAAAGCCAAGTTCATTTATTATTTTGGAAAGATGACTAGAATAATACACCTCTAGGAATATTGATAATACATAGATAATAAAAAGGAAGAGTAACACTGCATTAGGATTGATAGAAATATTAAATATCCCAAATTAACTAGGTCATACAAGAATATTAAGAGCACTATTTTGCCAATAAATTTGATCATTTTGATGAAGCAACAAGTTCCTCACAAAATACAACACACTAAACTGATTTTTTTAATGAAAATTTACTAATCATCCTCACTTTGCATACATACACAGGGAAAAAGCCTATACTTTGCAACGATATTTAGGTAGAGCTCAAATCAAATGCAAATTAACACACCTGGTGTTACAAAGCTCTTTCACTGCCATGGACCTGTTTCTGATGCATGGCCTTGTTCAGAAAAGACAGAGGAGTGAACAGGCATGCTGCAAACTGTGAGACACACTGGTGTTAGTTAGCATCACCTCTCTGATGAAAGGTCTGTACACACAGAGAGGAAAAGACTAAAAACTCAACAAGTAAGCAAAAGACTTGAACAACTATTAGACCACATATATATATATATATATATATATATGTACACACACACATATATATTATCAATAAATGGCATGGGGGACTGAATATGACCACAGTTGGTTTCCATATTGCCAAGAGACAAGGGCCAGACATGCCTACATGTTCTATTTTCCTTACCCTACTCTGTCACAAGCTGCCCATCCCCGCCCCTGCCTACAACACCCCATTTCTGTCCTCAATTCAATAATACATTGCAATGGCTACAAAGGACTCGCAGAAAATAATCACATTTATGGAGGTTCATTAGGGAAGTTAATAGGCAATCACAATTTAGGATCAGTAAATGGTGAGGACATAATCTTTGGTCTCCAGCAGTACTTCTCCTCAGCTAGCAGCCAACAGCCAAGTCTCTGGTCTTCAGTCTTTCAGCATGTGGTTCCTTGACATCTGTTCTGTGAGCCAGGAAGCCAACCTGCCTGGTGCACTTGCTCGTGGTCCCTAGTCTCAGTCTAGTTGAGCAGAAGAAATCCCAGAGTCTCTGAACTGCTCTATGACAGTCGCTGTTGCCTCTGGCCTCGGCTTCTGCCTCCTCAGACGGAGATCTGGATACCAACATTCAAGGTATTGGTCTTGCTCTCTGTTCAAGATATCTCAAATAAGAAATAGATGGTTTTTTTTTTTTTAGCCATTCTAGCCCTCCATACTCCCAAGAAAACAAAAGATGATGTCTTAAGACATACCTTGTAACAGAAGCTAAAGATATCCCCAGGAAACAAGGGTTGTGACCCTGGTTTACCTTCTACTAAAGTCAGAGCTTAATCTCCCCCTTAATCCTGCCCATTAATATAACTAAAAAGTACCTCCAAAATGGTATTATTGCCACAGACATAGATTCCAAAATTATAAAACTTTAAATAAGAAATGATGGCTAGCAGGGCCATATAAATTGACTGTCTCCTAGATAGATATGCAGATAGCATATAAACACATGAAAAAAATGCTCAATGTCATTCCTTCTTAGAGAAATACAGCTTAAAATCATTTAAGGGTCTCTCCACTCCTACGTATAGATATCCAGAATTAAAGTGACAGGCTATAACATGTGCTGGTAAAATTGCAGAGGAACTGGAATTCTCATATATAGTTCCAAGATTATAAATTTGTACCATTACCTTGAAAATAGTCTAGCAGTTTATTTGAAACACAACAGGACACCTAGTTTATGATCCATCCTCTTTTCTTTTGTGCATTTATTCAAAAGAAAAGCTTAAGTGCATGCAACTTATTTTCATTGTAACTTTACCTAGGATAGCCTAATACGTCAAAACAAATAAGAGCAAACAATATCAATGCCTCTTAGCTGATGAAGTGATAAGCAAATTGTGGTATAACAAGATAATCATAACACACTTATAAGTGACAGAAATCAGCTATTCCTCTAAGAAACAGCATTGTTAACCCCCCCCCCCTAAAATTATGCTGCACTGAAAAGATGCCTCTGAGCATGACTAGGAAGGAGTTTCTCTGACCAAATAACTGATTAAGACTCATTTCAAAGAGAAAGTGAAATTTGACCTTTATCTCACAGGCCTATAAGGATGTAAGTTGCTTGAGCCCTGGCTAGTTCTCTGACCTTAAGGTCAGTGCTTCTATTTGAGTAGCAGAGTCAACTATGATGTCTCATGAAGCAATTTGACTTTAATCCTTAACATACATGTTTGACATCATTATCTTAATAGTTAGTATGGTCACAGTTTTGCTCCATATACTAAAGAAAATTAAAATAAATGTGTTAAGGAAATTCTGAAACCAGAACAGATATCAATGAAAGAGAAAACATAGCCAATGTGAGAAAATAGGAAAGCCAAGTTTTTCCTTTGTAATGAGTAATGAAATAATCCACCTCTAGGAATACTGATAAAAATAATAAGGGAGAACAATGCAGTATTAAGCTTGACAGAAGTGTCATTAAAGATTCAAAATTAACAGGATAAGAGCAAATACTAAAAATAATATTTTGCCAATAATTTGATCATTTTAATGAATCGATGAATTCCTGACTGTACATAACACATCAAACTTATTTTTAAAACATTGACAAATACAAATCACTCCCCACTAGCTGAAAAAAAAGAAAAGATACAAATCACCCTAATTTCCCATATGTACACAAACATGGGGCACATACTCTAGGGCTACGTTTACATGTACAAAGCAGACCAAATGCAAATTGACAGAGTGCCACGAAGCTCTGCTCACCACCATCATGTGATTTCTGACTCACAGCAAAGTTCACAGCTGACAAAGGGATGAACATGTGCCCTGCCCACTGAGGAAAATGCGCTGGTGGTGGAATATGCTCTAACCCTAAGTATATTTTAAAATTGAAATCTAATAGACTATTTCTAATCTAATAGACTATTTCTAAATCTAATAGACTATTTCCTGAATGGTAACATGTTAACTTTATGTGCCACGCTAAGGTTATGAGTGTCCTCTGTGGGTTCTCTGTGTGGCCGTTGCAATGGATTAGGGGCCCCCGCAGAACTAACCAAGTGCCATGGAAAGGATGGTTGGAGGATAATGGCATGTCTGACCTCATAGGAATTGCCCTGATCTGATGTTGTTACACATCAGGCTGCTCACCACAGTGTAAGCAGTTTGAAACCACCAGTGACTCTGGTCACAGAGAGAATTTTTCTACTCGTGTAAAGAGCTATAGTCTTCAAAACTCACAGAGGCAGCTAGTTCTACTCGCTTCTGCAGTATTGTTATGGGTGCCAATCGTCTCCATGGCAGTGAGCTCGTTCTGTTTGCTCCGTGATGCTGAGTTCCCGTCTCGCTTCTTCCCTTGTGAAGACACAGGATGGGGATCAGATCCTGTCTTGTTATACCGCACCATTTTGGGTCTCCTCTTGTTAAGTTTTAGGAGTTATTTGTGCAGTTTGAATTCGTTTCCTCATCAGATGTATTTTTGCAAATAACTCCTTTGTCTTTGGGTTGTGTTTTCATTCTCTAAACAGGTATCGTTTGCAGAGAAGATTTTACTTTAATGAAGTTTGACTTGCCAATTGTTTTTCTCTAACCGGTCGTGTTCTGGTGTTGCATTTAATGTGACAGTAATGTTTACAGCAGTTTTACTTAGAATTTCCAAGTCTCGTGACACCAGTTTGTCCCCAAGACATGAATGGCTAAACAAACAGTTGTATCTCCGTGCGTAGTATTCATTGATTTTTTTTAAAAAGCTATCAAACCATGAAAAGACATAATGGAAATTTAAATGCATATTAGAAATGAGAGAAGCCAATTTGAGAATGATATACACTGTATAATTTGAACTATATAATGTTGCGTAATGTGAATTGCAGGGCATTTTTGAGACTGTAAAACTCTCCTGTGTGGTAGTGTAAAGATGGATGCACATTAAGGATTTGCCAAAAGCCACAAGTCAACACAACATAAAGGGTTGCTCCTAGTATCCACCTTGTTGCTGTTGTTAGGTACCAGTGAGTGGATAGTTACTCATAGAACACTACACACACCAGAAGAGAAAAATGCTACTCAAATCTGCCCCATTCCTAACCATTGTTATGTTTGAGCTCCTCGCTGCAGTGATGTGCCAGTATATTGTGTCATTATATCTCCCTAAGGATCTTTCCTTCAGCAAGCACGATGCCTGATGCCCTTTTCTAGGAACCAGTCTTTCCTGATAGCCTGTCTCAAGTATGGGAGGCAGGGTTTCTCCACCCTTGTGGCTAAGGAACAACTCAGCTATCATTTTTCTAATATTTATTCTTCCTTCAATACCTGGTACTTCCAATATTTCTCTTCAATGCCATCATATCTTCTTCTGTCCTCCAAGCATAAGAAATGGACAGTGGTTAGTAAGAATTAAAGAATATCTTTTCATCAATCATAACAAGTAAATATAGGATACCAGAGAAGGTAAAGTGTACAGGAAGCAGAGGGAGCCCTGGGCACTCGCTACAGCTTGAGTCCTAGTGGTGCACTGGTTAAAGTGCTCACTGATTGATGGAGAGGACAATTATCTTAACCCATGAATTGCTTCTTGGGAGAAAGATGTACCAGTCTGCTTCCCAAAGAATTTATAGGCTGGGAAGTCCTATGGACACTCCTACTCTGTCCTTACTGAGTTCAGAAGTGGCTCCATGGCAATGGGCTTTTGTTTTGGGGTGGTTTGTTTTGGTAAGTTATATACAAAATTTCTATAAATCTTAAATTGCTCTGTTAAAATATGCTTTGTTTTTATTTATTTTTATTAAATACTTTTATTGTGGGCTCTTACAGCTCATCACAATCCATGCAGTCATCCAGTGTGTCAAGTATATTTGCACATATGACCCATCATCATTTTCAAAGCATTCTCTTCCCACTTGCCCGTGATATCAGCTCCCCTTTCCCTCTCCCTTCCTCCACCATTCACTCTCCCTCACAAACCCTTCATAAGTTGTAGATCTTTATTTTCACATCATACATCATCCTCTGTCACCCCTCACTTATTTTTCTGTTGTTTGTCCCCCTCAGAGGGGGTTATAAGTTGATCTTTGTGATTGATTTCCTTTCCCCCACCCCTCTGCACATCCTCCCTAACCCTCCTGGTATCTCTACTCTCATTGTTGGTCCTGAGGATTTTATCTAACTGGCATTCCCTGTGTTGTAGACTCTACTGTGTAGCAATGTGCATGTTCTGGTCTAATCTGATCCATAAGGTAGAATTTAGGTCATATGTTTAAGTGTAATAATTTAGTAATTATTCTAGTGATAAAGGCTGACTGTATTATTAGAATTAGTTTTAGAAATAAATATTTTAAGAATTCGCAAGACCATATAAACCTTTTGAAAGAATACATAAGCATCTTAAGCAGATTTTTTCATTGTTTTATATCCACATAAGGATGATATATGTGGCCATTTTAGTTGTTACAGTACCGATGTCAAACATGGAAAAACATGAGACTTTCTATTCCTGGCAAGAGGTAGTCTCAGAAACTCATGTTGCAGATCTACCTTGGCCTCTAGCATAGCTATGAGTTAGAATTAACTCAATGGCAGTAAGTTTGGTTTGGTTCGCTTGGTGTCAAACACTTAAAGTCAAATCGTTTCATGAGGTATTGCAGTGAAGTCTCTATTTCTCAAACAGAAGTGCTGACATGACAGTTGGTGAATTAGTCAAGGCCCAATCCAATCATGTCTCTAGAGTCCTGTGAGCTATTCTCTTTGCAAACCGCCAGTCAAATGTCACAGTCTCTTTGACATCAGTTTCTATTGCTGTTCTGGCTGTCACACATAAGTCAAATGTTCTTATATGTGTTTGTTTATTGTCATTCACCATTTACTTAATTGAATTGTAATCACTTGCTTCTGTAGAAACCATATACCCTTTAGAGCTCTTATTCACAAATCTGCCATCTATTTCTTTGTTCTCAGGTCCTTTGTAAATAGTAGTTGGATTGATACTGAACACATACTATAACTCCTTTTCTTCCCCCTTGTCTTCATTAAAAATGGAAATCAATTGGGATAGCAATTAAAGCAATTAAGAGTATAGCTAAGTGGCCTTAGCTAGTTGGTCAGGCTAGGGAGAGATAAGCAACATGAGAATAATCTATATATGTAAAAAAAATTATAATCACATGTATCTGCTCAAAACTGTAGCTACTTTTCACTCACAGGCAAACCTCTTAAAACGTTTTTTATTCATTATCACTATTTGTCTTTTCTATAATGACTTTCCCAGCTTACTGATTTTTAGAGACATGGTCTTCAGTGTTGGTTTGGGGTAGAGTGGTTTAAAAATCTCTCCTCTGAATGAGAAGCATTGGCAGAGAAGGATTAAGCATATCTACCAGCTGCTCTGCAGAGAAAGAGATGGCAATCCCATCAGTCCAAGAATATACAGTCATGGGAACCCTGGGGTGCAGTTCAAGAGACACTGTGAATCAGAATTGACCTGGTGGCAGTGGGTGTGATTTGCGTTCTATGAAGTTCTGTAAACAACCATGATGGTAGTCTGAGGGTTCAGACTTAAGAAGAAGAAGTGGCATAGTCCCCAGATCCAATCTGGGAGAACAGGACATGTAGCCAAGGCCTAAGGTGAATCTGAACTGAGGGAGGGTGCTGATGGTGCTGGAGTGAAGCCCCCACTGAAGGAAGAAAGGAAGCCCCAAGCATACCCAGGGGAGAACATGGGTCTTATTAGACCACACAGGTCTTTTGCTCCCTCTGATTGTGAGGAGCTGAGAAGAAGAAACCCAAGTTTGTAGATTTGTTGATTAAATTCATTAATGATACATTTTAAAATGATGAAAAAAGAACTTCCAGGTCCTGGTAAATGTTAAGCTTGGGGATGTTATCTGAAGGTTAGCAGTTTACATTCAACAACCTTTCTATGGGGAAAAATGTGACTTTGCTCTTACAAAGATCAATAGCCTCAGAAACCCTAAATATGAATTAAAATTATCTCAGTGGCAATGGATTTGATTTGAAGGATAGCAGGATCATCTAATGACCCTGTGGATTTGAAGATATTCTTCAAGTCTCCTTTTATCATTATTCGTGGTATTCAACATAATTAGTTTAAATTAAGACCACATCTTCTATATAAACTCTGTCATGTAGCCATCTGTGATGAGGTGAAATTCCTAAATATGGTTCTTCTGTTTCTCTCTTTACATGAATAAGCACAATCAATGCCATCCAGATAGTTTTAATTTGCAGCAAAACCACAGGGCCTGATAGAACTGTCCTTGGGGCTTTCCAAGGGTGAATCACTTCAGAGACTGTAATTCTTTATGAGAGTAGAAAGCCTTATTTTTTTTTCTCCATAAGAGTGGTTAGTGGCTTCAAACTGCTGACCTTGCAGTGAGCAGTCCAGAGTATAACCACTGTGCAACCAGGGCTTCTCTCATCTCTCTATAATATCTACCTGTCGATAAGATGTACAGGATTCTACCTCTAACTTCTACTACTCAAATAACCCCATGGAAAAGTTGTGTGCAATGAGAGGAACACTTGTTGTCAGAACAGGGGATGGAAAGATGGAGAATGGACACATTGCTGACCTCTGCCTTCTGTCCATTAGTCTTGGGCTGATGTGCAGATGGATTTCCCTTCTCCCTACTGCAACCAAAGAGCTCAGCTGTGGCCTCCAAGCCCTTTTGTCAAATAGGTGTCATATTATACTTGTCTAAATTGTTCCAATTGTTATTTATTCAAGTTGGCTCATCCTTGGCGACTGGGAGTTCCTTTGTGTTGGTACCTGTTTCTTTTATAAATGCCCTCCTCCTTTTTTAGAAATGCTTTCTATTCTTAGTAAACCTGATGCTCCAGGTGCAGCTTATATTACTCAACCATTTCTGCTAGTAGCTCTAGCTCCTTAAACCATGTTATAGCATTTCCAAATCAAAATCTGAATGGTAAATGAAGGTAGATATGTAAAATCTCATATAGACTAAGGATTCGTTACTTTAACATTTTTGACAGTCCTCATGGGGTAGCATGGTGGGGTCCCCTGTGAACGACTATGCACAGATTGGGAGTTCAAAACCCACCAGCTGCTCCAGGAGAATGATGAGGCATTCTGCTTCTTTAAAGATGTACAGTCTCAGACACACACTGGGAGGTTGTATTCTGTCCTAAAGGTGCCATGAATCAGAATCAAGTACCTATCAGTGATGTTTGGGAAACGAGGAGCTTTCATTTTTCACTAATTATATTAATGGCCAGACCCAAATGAGTACGGCATCACTGAAAATACTTTTCCTAATATTTACCCCTAATTTCTTGACCATCAACAGTAGAGGTTGGTGGGCCAAGCTTTCCATGTACACATGTTCTATGAGTGGAAAATGTTGGTGCCAAGGTTGTTGTTGGTCTTCCCTCCACACTAAATACAATATTCTTGTATTTCTATCTACTGTTCCCAATTCCTTTCATGAAATCCGACTGCCTTTGGACCTCATGTCTTACTTTACTTCATGTCCGTGCAATCCTGATGTCTTCTGATGACTCAGAACGAACATAAATGGATTCAGTTTAGCTGAATTTTTTCTTGTAGGAATCTGTTTTCCCTCTTTCTCCCTAATTCAGTCAAAATGTCTGTATCCTGGGAATGGCGGACATATGTTAGATCAGGGGTGTCAAATTGGAGGTAATTTTTTTGTGGTCCATGATCCTCTAAAATAAAATGGAAATACAAAAATGGCATGAAGAAAATAGCGCTTCGGAGAGATAGGACAATACTGTGCACACAGTCCCCTCATTAACCCTTTTTACATACTGAAGAGGAGTAAAATCACAAAATCAAAGTTGCTAATTTTAATTGAGCTTGACACCTCTGGCTTAGATGATAAGGGAAAGTCATTCATCTGCATGCCCTACCAGCATGTTCCACAGTCCTGGGGGCCCTGGCGGGTCAGCATTGAGTTGGTGAACTGCCTGTGTCTGTTAACCCACTCGAGGTTTTGCGCAAAAAAGACAAAGCTCTAGTCAATGACCACCGGGGAAATCTTGTATAGGATTGCTGTGAACTGGAATCAACGAGATGACAGTGGATCCAGATTGTATTTTCATTTTTGTTTTTCTTGTACTATGTTGACTGTCACTAATTTATATCTTCTTCCATTTATATTTTAGTTTTATTATGGTTTGGATGGAGTCCATGAATTCCAAGCCTGGTGAAAGTATTTCAGACAATATTGGCACTCTTGCTTAATGCATAAACCAATGTCACAATGCATAAAGCTAACTCGAGGCAACCCTACTCTCTCCTCAGCACAAGAGCATAAAAGAGGTCAGAATCTCAGGACTACACATTTTATGCTGTGCAGCTCCTTGATGACCTCGTTTATTCAAACCTTTGCTTTATTGACTCCATTTCACAGTACAAAAAATTTTAATCAATTCATTGCAAAGGTGACAGACACATATTTAACAACACAATCTCTCTTGACCACTCTCATAAACTTACATTCAGAACAAGATAAAATGCCTTCTTCTCTTATTAGTGATTTCAAAATAGGTAGTTTTCTGCTATTTAGGAACTATTTAGTAACATGAATATCTCTTGAGGGAAAGAGATGTGGAAGGCAGATACTGCTGGTGTATGTCATTTGTTCTCTGGCATTTAAAACGTCTCATATATGCCTGCTGATTCTTAGTAAGTGGCTGTCAAAAAAGGTGAATGGTATACATGTGTAAATAGCCCAGATCGAAGGTATAGGTTGAACTGAGCATGAATGTTTCATGCAGCCTTGAAGGAACTGAAAGCGTTTTACAAACACCCTCTATCCAGTGTGGAAGAAATGGCTTGGAAGCAATGCATGACCAACCTGGGCTACCCCAGACCAACCTGGGCTCCCCAAGAGAGGGGAATCCAAGTGCACCCCCCTCCTCAAGGCCATAGGTCACCAGGTGAAGTCAGGCGTGCCTCCACCTCCATCCTTCTTGTCCCCTATTCTTCCATTCATCTCACAACACTCCCCTTTCTTGCTGAGCTGTCCAGGTAGCAGGAGTTAGTGTTGGCATTCTCTACATCTCATTCTCATGATCCCACCTAATTATATGATGTGGCTGATAGAGAAGTGGATTGAAGAACCATATTAGGAAATTTTACTTCACAACAGATGTCTATAATATAGAAGTTATATAGGACTTTAAGGTATTCATTATCTTAATGAAGTTTAAGGCATTCAATAGCAAAAAATTCGAGCTTAAAGAATAAGTATTTTTAATGGACCATAGGGCAGAGAAACCATCTCACTACCAATACAAGGCAATTACCATAAGGCAGAGGTCAAACATGCCTCCAACTCAACTCAGTGTTTTTCAACCTTCCTCCTGCCATGACTCTTTAGTACAGTTCCTTGTGTTGTGGTGACCCCCCAACCATACAATTATTTTCGCTGCTAACCATAAGGCAGAGGTCAAACATGCCTCCAACTCAACTCAGTGTTTTTCAACCTTCCTCCTGCCATGACTCTTTAGTACAGTTCCTTGTGTTGTGGTGACCCCCCAACCATACAATTATTTTCGCTGCTACTTCATCACTGTAATTTTGCTATTGCTATGAACAGGCAACCTCTATGAAAGGGTCATTGAACCCCCAAAGGAGTCACGACCCACAGGTTGAGAACCGCTGCTCCAGGTTCTTTTTTTTCACTCAATTTTCCCTCCAACTGTCACTCCTACAGCATTGCAATTTTCTGCTGGGTTTGATAATTCATTGTAGTGGTCACACAGAAGTCACAGACAACGCTCAACATTATCGCTTTGTTTTTGTTTTTAGGGAAGCTAGCAGATTGCCACAAGCCAGGATCAGAGGATGTGAAAATGTTAAGGACACAGTCATTCTTCTACAGAGCAGGGCCTCTCCCCAGTCTGCAAGGAGGTGGCTCTCTCTATATTTCTTAGCCTCTAAACCCCCAAAACCCTGAACCTCTGCCTCTGTGGATCATGAAATATAGCCAGTGCCCTGCCGCACAGTCTCATGGTCTCCTGACTGTTTCTCCACTTTCTCTACTTCTCTCCTTGCCTTCCACTCTGCCCTTCATGTGCCTCTGTTCCCTGCTGCTCCCACTGCTGCAAGGAGAGACTTCCAAGGTGTCCCACTGGTGACTCAACTTCCTTGATGGCCTGGGAAATCTCTCTCCTTCTGTGTTTTCTGAGAGACTCTCTTGCATGTATGGAAATGGCTACTAAAATGGACAAGGATCCTTGATTAGCATTTCACTCACCCAATCAATTGGTGGGAGTGACAAAGATTGGATCCAGAAGGATACTAAGAAGTTTCACTTCACCACAGTATTTATGATTCCATATTTGTAAATATACATTTGAAAGTACAAACAAAAGAGAAGAAATAATCCTTCCCTACTGTTGAATCAATGAATAATTATCGAGTGTATAGTATAAATCTAGAATAAGCACTAGGCAAACTCCACCGTGATTGTTTTAGGTAGGAAGCAATGAAGGCTTCTAAAGCTGTTGATCAAGCATATAATAAAAAATAGAGTATGTGCCACAAAAATAGGTGATAGAAATATACATACGATATATACTCATGTATAAGCAGAGTTTTTCAGCACATTTTTTATTCAGTTTCTGTGGTAAAATTAGGTACCTCAGCTAATATTCAGGTCAGCTTATGCTTAAATATGCCAACTGAGAAGAACAGAGACATTCTGCAGGGGAAAGATGGGGCAGTCTACTGAAGTCATGTTTTTACCATAGAGGCACACTCTTGATGGTACAGTGAGAAAACACTCGTGAAACACAGCCTTGTGAAGGGCCTTCAAGGGCATACAAATGGCCAGTAGAGTCATCAAGAGTATCAAGACCATAAAGACTTTGCAAGACTTAGACTATCATAGAGTAGAAGAGACAAAACAAACAACAAAGCAACAGTTAAGAATGAAGAGTGATGTGAATTCCTAGATTGATCCTCACCAGGAAAAGCATTATGCATTAAGGGGAATGTGTGAAACTTTAGTGACAGCTACAGATTAGTTAATAGAATGAACAATTATTTATTTACTTGTTTGAGTAATTCTACTCTGTTATATTTTTGATGCTATCCTGAAGGGTAGTAGGTTGAGGTTGCACAGAAATTATATACTGCCTTGGACATTTTTATAGACTATAAATATTTTGAAATTTCTAAATTAAGTATATATATATATATGTTTATAAAAATCCCTATGGAATCGATCCTGAAAAATCCAGTGAGCCTATAATGTTGGAAATGTCCATTTGGTATTTGATTATGTGGCTTGGAGTATTTTTCATTGCTATGAAATGTAATTTCAAAGGTAAAGACATTAGTGACTTTCTTTTTCTAAGTGATACTTTAGAGCAAATGATGTTTTTTTACATTTCTAGAGGGACCCTTCAGGAATTCTGACTAGAATCAATTACCAGTACCTTTGATAATCAATTGTGATGTAACTTTAAACATTCATGATGAGTAGGGACCTTTTTTTATAACCCTGTTGCATCTACCAGATTTCTGAAAACATTGATTCTATGCTGTTAACATTAAAGAGATTTAGAAGTGGTCTATTCTGTTTTTACTGCGCTTAAATTCAGTTTCTTTAACTTTTACAAACAGAAACATATTAACAGAAACACTGACCGGAGAGCTATTTTACTGTGAAAATGTATTTTCAAATACATTAGATAGGACACATTGCATAGCAGGGAATGAACTTTGAAGTTTGTATGAGATTTGTAGTAGATCTGAGAAATGGTTATATTTTGTTGGCTGTTAATCCTTTTGCCAAGTAATTCAATGAAACTTCTCCCAGAAACTTTTTTTTTAATCCTGTCCTAAGTCATTCACCTTCTCAAACTTTGTTTAAATAATCTTTTACTTTTAAAATACCCTTCCTTCACTTGTCTCCTACTTCTTCTCATTCCCCTTCTCCCAAGTCACTCTTTAGGAGTCCAGCTATCTAGCAGTTATGCATTCGGCTATTAACTACAAGATTAGCAGTTTGAACCCACCAACTGCCTCCATGGGAGAAAGAGAATACTCTCTATGTCCTCTGTAGAAAGAAAGCTACAGGGGCAGTTCCACCCTGTCATACAGGGTCACTGCAAATAGGAATTGACTCAATGGAAGTGAGTTTGGCTATTTTGGGCAGTCATTTTCTTAAACTTTTATTGGGGGCTCTTGCATCTCTTATCACTATCCATACATTCATCCAGTGTGTTCAATACATTTGCATATACACTGTCATCATCATCATCATCATCATCATCAATCATCATCATTTTCACAGCATTCTCTTTCCACTTGAGTCCCTGTTATCAGATCCCCATTTCTTCCCCCTCCCTCCACTGCCTGTTATCCCTCACTAATCCTTGATAAGATATAGATTATTATTTCCATATCTTAAATCATCCTCCATTGGCTTTCACCCACTTTTCCATTAGTTGCCTTCCCCCTGGGAGGGGGTTATATGTTGATCCTTGTGGTCAATCCCCCTTTACGTTCCCCCCTCCCTTCTAGTCCTACTGGTATCTCTACTCACCTTGTTGACTGTGAGGGGTTTATCTATCGAGGACTCCCTGTGTTGTGGGTTCATATTCGTAGCAGTGTGCATGTTCTGGTCTAATCCGATTTGCAAGGAAAATTGAGATCATAATGGTGGGATAACGGAAGCACCGAAAACTAGAGGAAAGTTTTGTGTTTCATTGGTGCTATACTGCATACCAACTGACTCATCTCTTCCCTGTGACCCCGCCGTGAGGGGATGTCCAATTGTCTACACATGGGAATCGCATCTCCATTCCACCTCTACCCACCCCATGCCCATTCACCTTGGGTATGGTTTTATTCTGGGTCTTCGATGCCTGGTACCTGATCCCATGGGCACCTCAGGATCACACAGGCTGGTGTGCTTCTTCCATGTGGTTTCATTAGTTCTCGGCTTGATGGCCACTTGTTTAACTTCAACCTTTAAGACCCAGATACTATATCCTTTGATAGCTGAGTACAATCAACTTTCTTTATCATATTTACTTATGCACCTATTTTGTCTTCAGCAATCATGTTGGGAAGGTGAGCATCATAGAATGCTAGAACAGGCTGAGCCCCGGTGGCGTAGTGGTTGAATCTCAGACTGCAGTTCACTAGCTTGGTGGTTCAAATCCAGCAGCAGCTCTCTGGGAACAAGACTTGGCCTTCCCCTCCCTCCAGAGGGCAGTGATGCCAAAAAAAAAAAAAAAGAATGCTAGGACAAAGTGTTCTTGTGTTCAGTGAGTACCTGAGTTAAGGCCCAATGTCCATCTGCAAACTTAATTCTTAACATATAGATATGAGTACATAGTTCTATTCCTCTCTTGTAATATATGTATTTACATATGTACATGCCTGTATGTAGGGTTCTATAAATGCTCTTTGCCTCTGGGTTCTTTCCTCTATTTCTTTTTAATTTCCTCCTGTCCCACCATCATGTTTGGTCTTCATTCGGGTTTAGTAATTCCTTACTCTTTCATTGCCCTTGATTAAGCCCCACTAGGCATCCTACAATCCTACAATCTCCCTCCCACTGGTTATATTTTACTTGCTGTTCCCTTGTCCCTTGTTGGTTACCTCCACCCCCTTTCTTTTCTCGCATCTCTCTTTCTCTCATACCCTCCCCCCCATCCCAGAACCATTGTTCCCATTCTTTTCATCTCTAGATTATTTACCCTGCCTATCTTATCTAAACAGACATACAGATACTTTAATAAGTATAAACGCCTGGAAAATCCAAAAGGCACAACAGAAAGGAAGTCAAAACAAAACAATAATAACAACCGAAAACAAAATAATAACAGCAAAAAGAAAGCCACTGACAAAAATGGAAAGGTCTATTAATATTTCAAGCTTTATTTGTTGGCCTTTAGGAGTGTTTTCCAGTTGAGTCTGATGGGGTGCCACACTCTGTCTCCCAAGTCTGTTTTTGCTATTCCCCAGGGTTTCATCAGTCTGTTCCTCTGGTGCTTTACTGCATGTCCTCAGTGCCTCGTCCCAGCCTGATGGGGACAGGCTGTGATCTATTTCCACACTGTGTCTCCACTGCTGTCTCCCACAGCACCACAGTTCAGTGAGGGATACTGTGACCCGTGGTGGGCCAGACCTAAGGTCCTTCACATGCACTAACCGCTCTGAGCAGGAACATCGTCCTGGAGGATTGGTGAGCCAGGATGTCCTCCACTCCCTCTCTATCCCTTTGTGTTTCTCCCGTGTGCGATAATCAGATGCACCCCTCTCCCCAGGCTGTAGCCCCAGTGCTGTCCTCTGAAGTGTTTTCTTCTGTGGGAGTTAGGGTTGGGGGTGGGGTATACACAGAGTGGTAATTGAGCCAACCTCGCAGACCTCTCTTTTGGTTCCCTGGTATGTTGTAGTCACCTCTTGATGCGTCGTGTTGAAATCTGGTCTCCCTCTTCCTCTCCTGGGGAGATATAAACAATACCCTCCCCTTGGGTGGATTAGTGTCCTACACCCCTCCTACCTATGTCTTTTTTCCCCTCTCTTTCCCCCCTATTAGTTGGCTGCCATATGTATCCCCTGGATTGGGTTTGACCACTGCCATCATACTCAGCCCTCACCCCAGGGAAGTATGTATACAGCAACTTGTCCCCGATCTCCTGTTTTTTGTTTAATTTACCTCAGTGGGCTCATGTTGTACTTTATTCTCCCTTTTTGTGTGCCAATTGGATCACTTGATCTCGCGACCTGTCAGTCTCGACTTCTCTGTGTAGTATGCGTGTATGTACCTAAACCAAAACCAACCCGAATGCCGTGGCGTCGATTCTGAATCAGAGCAATCACGTAGCACAGGGTAGAACCGGAGGGAGGACATGTCATTTTTCTCCTGTGGAGCGCCTTAAACTGCTGACCTTGCTGGCGGTTCTTAGGCCCACACAGCATGACCCTAGGAGGGCCCCTCACCTAAGGGCAGGGACTCGGTATGATTCATGTGGTAGTTCTGGTGCTAGAATAGGAACTCTGATGGCAAAGTAACTGATGCTCAGCTGCTAATCAAAGGGTCGGCGGTTCAAACTGACCAGAAGCCCTGCAGGAGAGAGATGTGCAAATCCGCCTCCCTCAAGAAACATATTTCAATGGGTGCTGAGACAGTGCGTGGTACATAGTAAATGGTCCTTGATTATTTGGCAGAGATATTCAAGAAGAACCCCGAAGGCAAGAACAGGGTTCGAGACCAAAGTACCTCTTCATAAAATTAGTCCAACTACACAAAATTCAAAAACCGTTTCTAATGACTAGCCTGCTTTTTTGAATTGTACTTCAGAATTCTAAACAATTGAATATCATTCAAATTTCATTTCCAATTGCCCTTTCTTCTTGCCGGCACCCCATTTCACATGCAGAAATGATATAGAAATGGATACACAAGCGCGAGCACACACGAGCACTTCTTACACACACACCAGTCTCAAATTTAAGAAGTCACTCCATCTAGCCTTCTTCTTGTCAGATTCCATTTTTACTTCTAAATGAGCTGTTCTCCTTTAAAAATGTGACTAAATTGTTTTAAGAAAGGAGTAATCCTCCTCCTTCCTATATAACAGCGGAGGATCCCCGGTGGGATAATGGGTTAAGTGTTGGCTGCCGACAGCTGGATTTGTGGAGCAAGCCCACCGGCTGACTGCTCAGGAGGAAGATGAGGCTATCTGCTCCTGCGAAGATGGACAATCTTGGAACTCAGGCTCTGTTCTGTCAGGTCTTCATAAGTTAGAATCAGCATGATGGTCAGTGGTGTTCTTTGGTTTTGTTTTTTTCTGGTTTTATGTACTATGCATACCACAGTAACAACCCACAGGGTTGTCATAATATTCCCACAGGGGCCATTGCTTGATATGCAGGCATAGGAATGAAAGTAAGTGTGTTTTGCATGTACTATGAGGGACAATGCCCTTCGGACTCAATATAGGATCATTCCTGTATTTTTGCTCATGAGCAGAATACATTTAGACTTTGAAATATTTTTAAAAACATATGTTATTTTCGTAAGCTTTTGATTTGATTCTAATTTTCAGAAATGACTTCTGTTCTTTGTACTTTACTGCTATTCCCTTCATCATGAGTCTTAGCACTGCATCTTAATGCATGATCGGCATTTTGTTTTTACTGTTTATCTAAAGATCCTAAGCTTATAATTATGTGTCACATAATTATATTTCTATCATATTTCTTGAGAGAAAATTAGTAAATCTCATTACCTGAAAATATTACCTCAAAATGTCTAAATTGACAAATACGTTAGGTGGTGATAAAATCTAGTTTAATATGTCATTCACATACAGCACAGTTTCCATTTAACTGCTTACTTCTTTTCCAGCCTTTGTCTCCTATAAATGTGTATTACTCAGAAATGACATTTTGAGGTGACTTTTACAGAAAATTCATGCTTTTGACTTTGCACAAAATGAATTCCTGCATGGAGTTCAGTTGACTGAGGATTACTGAGAAACTTGGAGGTTTAATGTTGCTTTCTGTAGGTCACATAAAAGAGTTACAACTTGAGAAATAGATATTAAAATGTGGTTTATTACAAAATTCATAAATGATTTCATGCACTCCTTATGATCTCTTCACCATACACACCAAACACATATAACTCTTAATTCTACCCATCAGATTTAATAGAAGCTTTAAAAATGGGAAGCTAGACCGCACTGAGAAAAATGATTTTTAATTCAAAAATTGATTTTGAAATTGCTGTTCACTTTCTGCCACATTTTTGAGTAAATACATAATCTATTTTAAACTTAAACTTAAATATTATTTTTAATTTAGTCCATGCTATAAACAATACCCAACTAAATATCTTCCCACACCAATGCACATCCATACAAATGCCTGGACACATGCACACACATTTAAAGTAAACATCTAGGGTACTTTGAAATTCTAAGCACTAAGAAAAAGCACAGTAATTGTTTTAGTAAACTATAGTATGACAGGTTTTCAACAATTACTCTAAAGCAACAGTTCTCAACCCCTTTGGAGGTAAAGCGACATCTTCCCAAGGGCTGCCTATTTGATAATAGTAGCAAAATTTACACTTATGAAGTAGCAATGAAAATAATTTTATTGTTGGGGTCACCACAACACGAGGAACATATTAAAGGATCACCACATCAGGAAGGTTGAGAAGCACTGCTCTACATAGATATGAATTCCACTCAAACTGTGATATTTGTTTGTTCAGGCAATGTCATAGAAAATAAAGGTTTATAGAACTGGAATAAAGTAGACACAGAAAAGTGTTTTGAAATATTTAATAACATATTAAATATCTAAAATGCTTAAGCTCAGTGTGGTTTGAGAAAACGTATCTCTCCCCACCCTACCCCTGCCCCAAATGTAACACTTCTCAATTTCTACAATCACGATTGGACCAATTCGAAATAGAATCAGGTAGGGGAATATCATAAGATCACCATTAAACTACAGAAGGCAACTAGTCAACAAACCCTGCGTTGCAGGTATTTCTCTTTGAGACCGTGAGAATCACACTAGATTGTAACAGGAAGGACGTGAACATCTGGAACACTACCTGTGGTACCACACTGCTGTTTATAACAACGTAAAATGGAAAAATCCCGGACTCTTGGAACTGCACTGAGCTTGACTCTCAAGACCATAGATGGGTGGTCTATAAAGGAACTGAAGGATGCTTAGTTAAGGTTATTTTTAACACTGTCAATCTCAATCATAGGACAACACTAGAGTCAAGAGCTAGGAAATGCAAATGAGCAGGAACCTTGGTGACTATGTGAGTGCTGTGGGAGGATTTTTTTTCCCCTGAAATAGTCAAGTTGTTTTGATAATATAGTTGGCTGCCTGATTAAAAAGATCCAGGTGGTCGAAGCCTACCTGACATGCTCAGATGTGAGAAATGTGAGTTATCTGTTGTGAAGGCAGCAGCGTTGGAAGAGGAGCGTCTCAAAGTAGTGCTCTTTGGGTAATATTACTATTGATGATTTTGTAAAACTGGACTTGAACACATGCATGCAGTGTCTGTACTTAATGCACTATCTGAGCTGGGGTAAATGCTTCATCTGACCTGGGGTACTTTGGAGATGGAGATGGAAAGGGGACAGGGATTGTTAAATGAGACAGGAGTGTTGCCATTAGGTTGTTTTATAAGACTGGGTTTTCTAGATGTGAAATAATTTTATTTATATCAAAAGAGAAATTTATATCAAGGAAGTCATCCAACAGAGTCTAAATCAAGACCCTGAGTCAGATGCTAGTGAAGGTCCCTCCAAGCTCATGCAACTGTCAGTCAATGAAGCAGGGAGGCAAAGCAGAAAGCCAGTAGATCACAGGCCAACGAGGGAAGAGTCACCTGGATTCAAGATGGATAAGAACATCACCGGGCACCAATACCCACTAGGCACTGGCACAGGAAACAGGAAGGAGAGGGACAGAGGGAGAGACCAGTTCTCCACAGAGTCTTTTATAAATAGGCCACATATCGACGGAGGCTGTAACTTCACTGATAGGTTGGCTACACACATATCTTCTTTCAGGTGCATGAAGCTGGCATCATCACAGTCCCTTCTCAATGTGGCACTTGTACATAACTCTCAAACCATACAGAATCTACACACAAAGAAAATAATAGAATTATACTTGCACCAAACTGGATACAGCAAACACATGTATAATTGAAAAGGCACTGACTCATTTACATCTTATATTCTATACATATTTATTTTTATCAAACACTATGTCTATAATACTTGGTAGTAGAAATCAACATAATCTTAGTACTGTCAGCTAAATAAATGACTATGAATTCTATCCTTTTTAAACAATCGTGTTCAATGTTCTCTTCTCTAGACTATCCCATTCATATGCATGTGACTCTGGGCTTCTTGTAGGAGGAATCCAGTGAGTAGACCATTGTGCATCTTGCTTAAATAACCAGGCTTTTTGCCATGGGAAACTTCCAAAATGGCTGTTCTCCCTTTGGCTGCAGCTTAAACCACGCACAAATTAAATATTTCACTTCCCATGTCCGTTTCTTCTTTTTCTCACGAAGAATTTGAAAGTATTGCAAGGGACACTAAGCGACATACCTCCTGAGCAAACCAAGAGGAGGTTATATGTGACCACCTCTGAAACTCAAAGGGGCAGGAAAATCCAGCATCACCTGATTGCTATGGGCAGAAATGAGACATGCCCTTCACTTTTATTATTTTCATTCTCTAAACCCTATTCCTGGTTTCAATCTGTATAATACTGTGCTTTGTAGAGAAACCAAGCCAGTGACACTCATGAACATATAGGAAAGAACTTCATGTCAAGAAAAAATTTATATCAAGGAAGCCATGGATCACATGCCAGTGCGTGGATGCTCAAGTTCATGGACCAAATGCCAGCTGGAGGCCCCTTTCACAGGGCATTGACAGCTCTCAAGATTGGCATAACATGGAGAGTGTACGAGACAAAATCTCCACAAAGTCTTCTATACTTGTATCACAAAGTCAAGCAATATCTATCTCCTGATGGGTAGGTTGGACTCCACTGACAATTTCTGACAGTTGCACCAAGTTGACAGAACCACCTAGCCATCACAGGTATAATCTTGAAGGCCTGCTCTTGACTAACCTTTGCTTGAAGATGTGGATAGTCAATGTTCCTGCTCATAACAGCCTATGTTCAACAGAGTGAAACATTGCCCACTCTTGTGCCTTCTTCATAATGGTCTTATCTATAACCCCAGTGTTACAGTGAGTGTCATTGCATCTCACTGAGGTCTTTATTATTTTCTCTGACCCTCTGCCAAGCATGCCTTCCTTGCCCTGAGACCAGTCTCTCCTGATAAGATATACAAAATACATGAGACAAAGTCGTCTTCACCTCCAAGGAACATCTCAGTTTTAGTTCTTCCCAAGACTAATTTGTTCATTCTTCTGTAAATCCATGGTCCATCTGAAATTCTTCACCAGCACCATATTTCAAAGACATCAATTCTACTTCTGTGCTGCTCAGCAGCGAATAGCTTCTAGCCTCACGGCAACACACAAGCAACGACAGTACAACAACGTGATAGATGAGCAAAGTGAAGCAGTACTAACAGACATAAATAGGGACTGTCCTGGAAAACGAGATTGTGCTACCACCCTAGCTACTATATCTGGCAGTAGGCCATAGCCTTTGAGGAGGTCAAGGCTATAGCAGCTGTGTTCGAAACGAACTGTTGCCTGAAGCATTGAAGTTATTTGTTGCTTGGGCTCTAGCAACATTAGAGAGAATATAAAGGGCTATTACTTTCAAAGGATGAAAAATAGGTTACACTGTTTGGGAACTTTGGCAAATGGCTTTACCTGAAGCAGAAGGGAAGCTACACAAATATAAATTTATTTCATAATAGGTATTCATGACCTATCTAAGGCCATATTGCATTCTGAAAACTAGATGTCAAGAGTAACAAAAATTTTATCAAAGGAGGTTTTTAAATGAATCTAAATCAATAAAAGGAAGAAGTAAAGCCTTTGTTACTGTAATAGAACTTTACTATGGAAATATTTTTCACATTTTAGGATGATTTATCTAAAAGCAAAAATACATTCATACAGACATACAAACATTTTAGGCCAATAGGGAAAAATGCAGCATAAAGGAAGAACCTGGTAGTATATATAATGTTTAACAAAGATTTTAAAAATAGGTCTCAAATAACTTGTATATTATATTGTGTTTTACAATTCACCAGGAGATATAGTCATTACTAAGTAAAACCTAAAAGGTAAAATTGAAGTGTTAAATCTGAAGCAGGAAATGTAAATAAAAACTCTGATATATTCACCAATAACCATAAATGGTAGATTTCCAGTGAAATTAGATAATTAGGAGTTAGATCTCAATCACTGCCATCAAGCCAATTCTGACTCATGGTCATGGCTATAGGATAGTGTAGAACTGCCCCTTGTGTATTTCAGAAACTGGAACTCTTGGTTTTTTTTGTGGGGTAGGGGGGTGTTGTCTATTTGTCTATTAACCATGTTCCATATAGATCTTGTATCTTTTTCTAAATTTGTTTTGTTTTGTTTTGTCTTTTTGTATTTTGGGGGGCATCACTGCCTTTGGTGGTTGTGGGCACTACCCAGTGCTGCTCCTGAGAGCCGCCACTGGATTTGTACCACCAAGCCCGCGGGCCACATTCCTGCACTCAACCACTTATGCCACTGGGGCTCAGCCCTCTTTTCTAATTTTTTTCTTCTATTTATTTTATAATTTTTTTTAAATTGGGAGTTCATCCATATATCACTCCAGAGTTCAATCACATCAAGCGGTATTGTATAATTGCTTCCTCAATCAGTTTCCAAACATTCTTTACCACTAGGGCCCCAGAAGAGTTAGATATGCCCCAAATAGAGAGAGTTCTACAAAAGCAATGCATTAGTGTGGACCGGGCCCAATTCAGTAAATGTAAAGGAAGGATTGGTCCCAGACCTCTCTAAAACACAGTAAACTCCTTTGCATTGAGCTCATCCATCTCCTAAAGACCTCTTCACAAAGTTGTTCCATAGGGCATTCTTAATTGGGACATTTATGAAGGCAGAACTTTAGGTATGTCTTTCATGGCCCCACTAGTCTATTTTGAGCTGTCAGCCTTTAAGTTAGCAGCTGATCACGATATGTCCACCCAGGAGATGTTGTAAACAACAAGAATTATAATAATAAATGGGGTAATCACTATGAAGTATTGGGGTGAAAAACTTGAAACACCCAATCCTGGGTACTCTTCCAAGTTGTCATTCACCAAACAAAACAGAAATATATTTCAGATATGTTTCTAGAAAGTAGACAGCCCTTCAACTCTTCATGGAGAAACTGTGCGAGGAACCACTCCAGCCTAGAAAGAGACTGGCATAGGAAAATTAGTATAACTCCAAATATAGTCAAATTAATTGTTATTAATTCACAGCACTTGGATCAGATCTAGAAGCAAAAAGAGAGTAGACTAATTTATTCTTAGCTAAAAGTGCAATTTCATTATATTTGAAAAAGAAATATATAAAGACACACATGCATACTTATATTTTTTGGGTATAATCAAAGACTGAATAAGTCACTTGTTTTCCCCCAAATCTAAAAAATATGAATAAAAGTATAACATACAGAGAAAAAGCTGGGAAAAATATTGGCAAGAATAAGCAAATGCTTCACAGATGGCTAAAAAATAAATAGGTAATCCACATTTAACACACACACACAAAATGCAATTGCCCGCTCTTTTATGCCAACATATTAAGAACAATTTAAAATAAAAAGTACCTCAGCCAATTTATATTATAAAATCTGAAGGGTGGTGATATTCATGCTAACAAGTATATTTTAAATAAAATAAATTAATGTTAAAAGTATCGTGATTTCAAAAAAAGTATCATCATTTCATATCAATGAAGCATACCAGCTACATACTGAATTATAAATATACATAAAACAAATTAAGAAAGTATGGCAAATACCAGAAATAGCATTTTAATTTTCTTCTATCATTCCATGGACTATCATGCAAACAAATTAAAATAATTTTAAATTTTAAGTGAAAAATATGAAAACACCAGCTTCACCAATAACAAATGATCTTAGTGACTTAAGAACAGACATTGCTTCTTCTTTTCATGCCCTTCCAATATGGTTTTAGAAGAAATACTGTAAATAGTACTTATAAGGGGAACCCAAGTAGAGAAAACAGATAAACAAAAAATATTCTACAGAAGTCCGATGCCCAAAAATATCATTGAAAATATCCTACTCTCAAAAAAAGGAAAACTATGTAGAAATACATCTCATAACAAATGCGTAAGAGATATGTGACAAAAGCTATTACATTTAAAGAATGTCCAGAAAAGGGTGGGCTTGAAGACATGAAGCATTAGACCAGAACTTGGATAAGCTCACCCATTTATCTGGAAATTAAATTTTAAGTAGACAACATGAAATTAAGACCTAACTAAAAGTTAGTAAAATACTGATAAAGAAGAATGATATAGAGGGGGATTTTCTACCAGAAGTAAAATGCATCAAAAAGCCAAGACAATGAAACTGAGTGACATTTTAACCAGAAAAAGTAGTCAGATCAATGGAACAGAATATAAAGTTCATAATCATATCCAAGCATATTTCCGAATTTACTAAATGATTAAGATAGCATTTTGACTATGTTTTCAAAGCAAGAGAACTTCAATAATTATTTAAGATTACTTAAATAACAAACTTCAATTATTTAAGATTACTTAAATAATCACTTGGAAAATAGAACTTTGATGTATTATGACACAGGCAGTAGATTCCAGATATATTAAAGATATAAATGAAAAATATGGAAACCAGAAGAGCAATAAAAGCATGAATATTGATGTAAACTTGAAGGTGGAAGCACAGTTGGGAATGTAAAAATTGAAGCACATTCATACAGATACTAAGCTGAAAGGTTGATCCATGTTGAAAACAAAATGTTTGCAATAAATTAGTCTTCTTAATGAAAAGAGAAACAAATGAATAGATTAATAAATGACATGAACAGCTTTTTGATAAAAGGGAAAAAACAAGTGCAAATAATCATCACATAGTGTATTTTGAAAAGATAGAAATGGGTATCTACATTCTTCATGGAAAATCAGGAAGAGGAACCCTGATGGTCTGTGAGCGAGGGGCCAGACTGCTCACCCCAAGGACAGTGGTTTTGGGGTGAGGGTGGGGAAGTGAAAGGCAATTAGGCTGCATATAGTGAAAACAAAGATTCAATGTAACTTATTCAAATACTTTGCTCCTAGAAGTTAATCTAGTGATAAGAGGTAATATATGGAAACCACGCTTTTATCATTCACGTTTTTAGTACTTTAAAAGAACAATGAACTAACTGAATATTCAAAACACATGATAGCACAATACAATGAAATGTAATGACACTTAAAAACTAGAGTGTAGATATAATGTAGTGTTCTGTAAATGTACGTGACTCCTTATATGAAATAAGTATTTGTATATTCATAAGTTTAGAAAAAAGGTCAATGATCACAATTGCTAATCCTGTTTACCTTAATAAAAAACCATGAAGTATATAAACCAAAACATAAAATGCATATGCGTTTAAGGAAAAGGACTAACAGTACTTTTCATTTCCTTCTGTGTATTATGCTGTGGCGTCCTGTTTACTTACCGCCGCCATGTGGATGCAGACTCATAGTGACCCAGTATGACAGGGTGGAACTGCCTTAGAGTTTCTGCAATCTGTTACAGAAGTAAAAAGCCCCGTCTCTCTCGCACCGAGTTGCAGGTGATTTTGAACTGCTGACCAGCAGTTAGCAGGCCAGGGCATAAGCCACTACACCACCACGGAGTCCTGGTGTAATAGTGATTAAGCACTGAGCCCCTAACCAAAAGATAGGCAGTGCGAACATACTAGCTACTCCATTGTAGAAAGATGAGGCTTTCTGCATCTGAAAAAATTTCCATCCTTAAAAACCCCACTGGATGCTTTTTCTCTGTCTCCTCTGGTTGGTATGAATTGGAATCAACTTGACAGCACAGGGCTTAGTTTGCGGTTTAGCTGTTCTTTTCACTGTTCTGTTTTTAGCTCAATATGACTTACTTTTCTAACTTGTCAAATGAGGAAAGATTTTTAAAAACGTAAATGAAAGAAAAATGATAGTCCATGTTAAGTTATGTTGAGGGGGCTCGTTTCTATTAAGTGCTGCAAAATACGAAGAAGTCATCATTAATATGTGTGCAAAATACATCAAAATCCTTCTATCAAATTCTTTTATAAGTTCATTAGTAAAGAATTTAATGAATATAATTATTTTTCACTCAAGGACCAGTTCTATCTCAAAAAGTACCCAACATTTTAGATTATCATTTCCTCCAGCTTTGAATGCATTTAAAATAAATGATGTTATTTCAGATCTAGCATGTTATAGTGAAATATAGAGTATCTGTTTGCTTCTCCTAAATAAGTAACCAAACATTACGGATCATTTTAAGTCTGTACAATATGGCTCTGTTTAGAAAGATGACTATTTCATTAAAATGTAGTGCTATTCTTGACATTGTTACAGTACTGATTGCAAATAGGGTGTGTGAAAATTACACACCCACATATAACAAGCTAAAATTATAATATTGAATAAGCAAGTACTGGTATAATTCATCTAGGCACACACCATTCATGTCTCCTGACATTTCCACAAGTGGATTATGGCTTCATTCAATAGTGAGAAAATGTTACTTTTGATCATACTTTGTATTTTGAAATAGACAAAATGATAATAATTTATAAATTAGCAAGGGTTCATGAGGGAGAGAGAGCAGGGAGGGAGTAGAAAAAGAAGGAGCTAATACCAAGGGCTTAAATAGAAATAAAACGTTTTGAGAATGATGAAGTGAGGGCTGAGGATAACAAATGTGCTTTGCACACAATGGGTGGATATATGGATTGTGATAAGCATTGTATGAGCCCCAATAAAACAATTTTTAAAAAAGGTAAACTAACGTCAAGAAGTCATGGATTGAGTTTGGCAGTGCCTTCATAATAAGAAATAAATCATTGAAATCATTCATTTGCTCTGGAACAATTTTCAACCAGGCCTGAGAGCTGTGACATTTCTTTTAATGGATCTCTACCCAAGCACATCTCGCTAGAAATAAGCAGAGAGAGAGCCTCATGACTGGCATAGACGAAGCACTGGCTGATCCCATGGTAGGCAGGACTGAGGCCTATGCATATGTGTCTTGGTTCCATTATACTATTCCTAAGTAAATTTGGGCAGCCGGATGTTATAGGTATGGAGGAGCACTGCCTCTTTCCTGTGGAGTCCCAGCTGGATGGTTGGACCTGTCTCAAGAGAGTAACTTGTCATGCCTCCCCTCCTCCACCACCCCCAACAACTCATGACTCTTAGGCCTTCCGTAGGCACTCATGTGGACAGGAGATTCAAATAGCTAGAATGTGTAGCTGACCCGCCTGATGTTGATGTGAAATGTGTGTGGCTGCGGTGTGCCAGCAAAGCCCACCTGAGTGGCCTCTCCTCCTGAATAAGCCTACCTTGGCTGCATTGGAGAAAGCAGCTTGTAGACCAGGAAGGAATCCTGTCGGAAGAGGGGCTGCTTTAGATGCTGGCGGGTAAGCCTGTGCAGATGCTGGGAATAAAACCTCTCAGATGAAGACTTAAATTTAAATCCATTGGGCAGGAGGAAAAAATGAAATTGAAGTCATCAACATGGGGAAAATGCTGGCATGGCATCTGAGAATTACAGCATGTGGGGTTTGCACAATAGGAGAAACCATGCAACATGTATGAGTTGAGTAAAATTCTATTGTTTCTTGCCTAGCGATTGGATGAAAATTATTTTAAGGGCACAATTTTTCTTTATGGATAACTCAAGTAGCGCTATCCACGATTTGCTATTTAGACTATTTCATGAAAGCAAGTAGATATGTTGGATAATTAATATCCATTTGGACAGTGTGATTACCAAGCAAACAAACAACAACATAAAGCCAACCTTGATAATACTGTAAAATGAAAAT